>JBBJLR010144417.1:0-15952 GCA_037577145.1 Brachypetersius gabonensis
CCTCTGAAACTGGTTCAGGTTCAGGGACTGGACTGGAAATGAGAGGCTCTGAAGGTCCTTCAGGAAGCCTGGAGAACAGATCCTCAAGATTACACTAAAACTACAGGAAAGTCTGGATCTCTGGAAGCAAAAGAGGAAGAAATGAGGTGTGGCTCAAGACTTTTGCACAGTACTGTAGCGTACATTAAAGTGAAGAATGTTCTAATGTGTTTTTACAACATCAATGGCATTTCATCCATTACACACCACGCGTTATTAACCAGGTGAAAGGGGCCTCTGATGTCATTGATCACACATCAGGCTACTAATACAAACCAACACACATATACGTATATTTTCTATGTTTCAATGCACCCCCATCAGGAAGGGTTTGCTAATTAGTCTCGAAGTTGGATCAAGTAATATCAAGACTGGGAACCCCTGATTTAAAGTTCGATTACAGAAGTGCAATAAGACATAAGCCTTTCATTAGTATTCGTTTAAATGGTAGATTTTTTTTCTTCCTGTTCAGCTCCTCTACTGAACAGAGTCAGTGGTTGGTACTAGCCGTCAGGAGTGAACGCGAGTCTTCATCACGAGTTCATATCAGAAACATTCATGTCTGGAGAGTAAACAGCAGGATGAGTCAAAGGTTCCTGGCATGGCTCTGGTCAGCCCGGGCAGGCACGGCAAAGGACAACAGGCGTTTACAGCAGAGCGGGGGGGGCGATGGGCATGCGCAGCTCCATCACTGTCCAGGCCTTACAAACAGCCTTTATCCGCGGTGTGAGCATCCCACAGTGCCTGACCGGGAAATAATGTCTACTGTCACACCAACAGGGTTTAAACTCAGTTTTCACTGGTTTTCCACTGAGACTCTGTACTCTCTGAGACTCTCTGAGAACATCTGAAACATTTACATTTACGCCAAAATCTTATAATACTTCTCTACAATCATGAATGACAAAGGTCTAATTACAAATGAATGATAATAGGTCTGAAATACTGCCCCCTTTATTTGGAATTTTGGAGATAAGACTTTTGGAGATAGTTATCGGGACAACACACTGTATACTTGTCTTTATATATACATTCTTCATGTTCCAAGGTGAGTAGTGTGTTTTAGATCAGTGGTGGTACTTCTGTACACCATCAATGAACACAAGCTGTGAGAAAAACAGCTGCACATCATGATGTTTACCACTCGGAGCTTTACTGAACTCTTAGTGCAGTTTGTCCCCAGGCTTTCTGTAGAGTCCACAGTCATTTTACAATCTTTTTTTAATGAATCCAAAAAATTTACTTAACATTGACATGTTTATGGTTGTGAGTTTATGCTGTTTACTTAAGTTTGAGGTTTAAAACAAGCACATGCTTAACGAAAAATATACTAAAACTATATACAAAATACAGTAATCCCCCGCTTTTCGTGGGGGTTATGTTCCAAGAGCACCAGCGTATATTGAAAAAACGCGTACAATGCCTAAAAATGTCTATTTTTTTAGTGTAAACTATTTAAGGACCATTGTAATATAAAACACAGCCACACACACACATCTATAAACAAGTTATAATAGGTCTATGGACTATACAGGCTTTATTCTTCACAGTTTCAGTTCAAAATGAGCTATCCCATGCATATACTGCGCATTTAACGCACGTGAAAATGGCAGAAAACAAAGGTGCTATCCAGTCCTATATGTTCAACCCTGAGTCGGACCCAGAGTAAGATGAACACAACACTTCACGAGTGACTCTCCTCTGCCTGTAGACACAGCACTCGGCTCGTCTTATCCGTGATCGTAAAACCAGCAAACAAGGCGGATCTTGAACTAATGGGTGGGTGGGGCTTGAAGGGGCGGTTCTATGCAAATTTCCTCATAATAAGGGAGAGAACATTTCTTTCAAATGTTTTTTATTCGCGCTTGGGAGCGTTTACAGGAGCAGCAGAGACACAAATGGAAATACAACAGGATGCAAAAAGTGAGTTTTGCATAATATGTCCCCTTTAAGGACCAGTAACTTATATTTTATATTTGTTTATATTATCTCTGCTTTAATGCATCTATAATGAATGGCCTGTTAATTAGCTTATTAACTGATTCAGGTGTACAAGTAGGGTCCACCAGCATCAAGACTGATAACCACTGATTTCAAAAGTACTGGTGGAAAAGCAAAATAACTCCTAACCCTCTTCACTGAAACAGTCCTGCATGCTTTTTGGAAATGCACCATATGGAACTGGGCTCCATCTACTACTCGGAGAGAATTATGTACCTGCTAGAGTTTATATATTAATAATATTTCCTGCTATGAAAAGCCCTGAAAGCCTTTGCCTCTAATAAAACATCCCTGATCAAACTGAAATTGGTCCTAATGGAGGGTAAAGCTACGTCCTCAGAGGCCTAAAGGCTGTAATTGGGTATGACTGTACTCTACATCCACAGAGCAAGTCACTCACTATAAATATCTGGACGTTCGGATTAATGGACAGGATTTTGACTTCCACACTTTGGTGGCAAATGTTTACATGAATGTTTTGTGCGCTGAACCGAATGACGCACTAAACCATATCTTCGCGCGAAGGTGACTCTCTCCTCACACATCATTAAGACTTGTGTGTGAAAAGGGGCAGGTCACATTTCTTACATAACAGTCAGAACAGCGTCACTCACTTACATTAACAGGACCTTGGAGCAGAACCCTCTGGGTTACATTCTACTGACCAGCAATACAGTCAGAGAACATTTAGTTATGATGTGATTTTGTCAGAAAGAAGAGACATGCAGATTCTTGCCTGACCGGTAATATCAACCTGCAGCTTTGGCAAAGTGAAAATATCGCAGACTATTTTTATTTCTTGGAGTTTTGAGTCCCATATGATATAGTAGAACCCCAGGAAGTCCCGATAGCAGGTCAATTTAAAGCCGGTGTCTAGGCATTAAATGGTTACTTTCTCATATCTGTGGTTTTTGTGATTAATTTACAGTTTCGCTGTGTCTGATCAGAGTTGGGTGGAGCTAAATATGACATATATGTGGCTCCTGACTGACCAGTACTGAAATCTGGATAATCAGCTGATGATTGTTAGGCAGTGTTAGGTCAGAACATTATAAAGCACACATTTTCTTTCTAATATGAACTTCGGTGATGCCAAATGCTCTAATAACATGAAGGCACATTTTAAGCCAGTCCTTATTTTTGCCATATTTTGCTGTTTTGTTCTACAATATTGATATTTTTATATTTTACGCTGTTTACTTAAGTTTGAGGTTTAAAGCAATCACAACAGCCATGCTTAACAAAAAACATACTAAAACTATATACAAAATATATCAATTTGAACCCCTTCAATCCGTTTCAGGCATAAATATTTATATCAGTCAAGCCCTTAAACAAATATGTTACTTTACAGTAAGCAGGCCCTCTGGTTCTAGCTAATCTGTCACGTAAGGGCAACAAAACCAACACGTTATCAGCTCATTCCAGAGTGGAGATCCTGACAAACTCCACCTGTATGTGATCATCAGATCACGCACTGACCTGACTGTCCGTCACGCTGCCAGACTGCTGTTGCCCCTTCAGGAGAAATGCCTCAGTTAGTGTGTGGAATGTAGACTGTGACAACTGGTTCTGAGCCCTCCGTTATGATAATTTGGTCGGGGGATGAAGATTGTTCCATCACATCTAAAAACAGCTCTTTGATAATCCAGCCATTTCAAGTGCTTCCATAACTGAGGCCTCCACCCAACCATGATGGAAGAGTCCAGAGCTCACAGCTGAGTAATACTGCTACTGCAGGACCTCTATAAAGAATGATAACACACTTATGCAACTATGTGAAATAGGTACACACACACACACACACACACACACACACACACACACACTGATAAGCCCCAAAGTAGACTGCTTACTGAACTACTGAATCAAACTAATCCTCCTCAATGTGCCAGCTGTGTCAACTTAAAGGGGCCGTATTATGCAAAACTCACTTTAGTTATTAAAGGTCTATGGGTTTCAAAAGTTCTGTGCACAAAATCACTCTCACATAAAGAGATTCACCAGTTTCAGGCCCTTTGGAGCCGTTTGGACGGAGGGCCCAGTGTGAGGTAATACTGAGCCAATTTGCATAGAACCGCCCCTCATCTGTCGAGACCCCACCCACTAGATTAGTTGAAGATCCTCCATGTTGTCTGCTGGTGGTGTTGTGTTGTTGCTGCAAAGAACAGCACAAATCCTGCACTTTCTCCCAGACAGAGAAAACCGAAGAACTGCGTGGCTTCGATGGCCGTGTCCCAGCAAGAATCGCTCTCGTTCCACCTTAAAAAGTACAATTGGAATAAGGATCTTCAGCGCCGTGGAGGATCTGGACCTGCTGTCCGTGAGTCAGCAGATGAGGGAGATGGAAGTACTTTCAAATAATGACTTTTGTGTTTCTATCGCAGTTAAGTATGAACTAACTTGTTCGTTTCGTTTCGTTTCTCATGTGTCAAACGAGCAGCGTAAAGGATGGGTGGAGCATGGGATGGGTGGGGTGTGGCCAGCAACAGCTTATTTGCATGAAAGTGACCTGAAAGTTCCTGAAACTGTGAAGAATAAAGCTGGTCAATCTCTTTATGTAAGAGTGATTTTGTGCAAAGAAGTTCATGAACATGTTTTGTGGCCCTTTTAAAAAAAAAGTTTTGCATAATATGTCCCCTTAAATATGCAGAGAATCTCCATATACACCAACAAGCCACTTCATGGCTACACCTACCTAAACCGATTTACACCCACGGTCTATTTTATAGCTCCATTTACCCTGTAGGTGTTCTTCACAGATGGTAATCCAGGTATTTCTGAATCACTCTTCAACAGTCAGGACCACCAGTCAGGTGTTATCTGGGTGGTGGACTATTCTCAGTCATTAGTGTGTGTGTATTGCACAGATTGGATCACACACAAAAGAGTTTTTAAACCCTGTCTCTATGTATAGTCCACTTTATCAGACACATCTAACCTTATGCAGATGTCAAGTTATGGAAAAAGAAACCTCTGATACTGCAGTTTGTGTTAGTCATTATCTAGTGCTTTATCAGAGGTCAGTTTCTGGCCACAGGACACTGTTACCTGGGTATTTTCGGCTTGGTGGATCGTTCTCAGCACAGAAGAGACACCGTGGACAGAAGTGACTCAGAACAGAAGTGACATTTTTAAACACTATATTCACTCATAGTCCAGTTAACTAGAAACATCTAACCTGTTGGTTCACCTTACAGATGTAAAGTTATTGATGATAATTCATCTGATGCTGCATAATTTGAATGAGACATCCTCTAGTCTTTTATCAGTGGTCAGTTTCTGAACACAGGACACTGTTACCTGGGTATTTTTTGTTCCACCACACGGAATAATACCAGTGGCGGTTCTGGGGGGGAGGGGCTCCCCATTGATGAACAGTTACAAACTACAGATCATACACGGCCTATAAACTACACCTGTACAGTCAGTAGAGCTGATAACATGGACATTGTGTTTAAAGGTCCCATAACATGCTGCTTTTGTATACTTTTATATACAGCAGGTCTTAGTGGTGCCCTAATACTGTCCCTGAAGTCTCGCCACTTCGAGCCGAGTCAGTCCCACAGTGAGATTTTCTGAGGACGTGCCATTTCTGTGTCTGTAGCTTTAAATGATAATGAGGAGGAGAGAGGCGGAGCAAGAAGGAGAGAGGCGGAGCAATGTTGGTGGTGGGGTAGGGGTTTGGTGCAGACATACAAAACTTTAGGAAGTTGTCTCGCCGCATTTCCAGAGAAAATAAAATGAACCCACTGGTTCTTCAGCGGCTCTCATAAAGGAACTAAAAATACTTTTGAGCTCAGTTGTACATCTAAGCACTGAGCAACTGCCATGCGTCACTCGTTTACAAGCCATGATGTCTCTACAGGACAAAGTGGTCTCTCACACGTAGCATTGACAGTGGGTGGAGCTAATTTTTTAGGGTAGGGGGGACCAAATTCTCTGGGCGGGCGTTTCCCCTAATGAAGACATATGGGGCCTGTAGTAATGCAAAAATGCCATGGGACCTTTAAATACAAGGTAGGGTTTAGTAAAGCCATCTCCGTGCCGACTGTCTACGCTTCTGCAAGGCCAGCAAAGCGTGTAGAGAGAAATCTGTCAGCGCCGCTCAAACTGAACCATAAAGCATCTGTTTACTTTAATTAATTAGTATGCGGCTGTGAGCGGAGACCTTGAGACGCATGGCACTTTCAGAAGAACGCACACACACACACACACATGCGCACACACTCTGAGTGCCACTCTCGCACTCACTGCAGCCAATAGGGTGAGGGAGGGTGAGGGTGAAGACAGAGGATTGCTAGGCAACGTGGGGTAACATTTACACAGTGTGGACCGAGAGAGTCAGGTGTCTGTGGGGGAAACATCCGGCAGACGACTCCTTGATCACTGCAGCACTTCATGCCACAGCCAGACTGTTGAAAGTGATGGGATGCAGCATCACTGTCACTTTAAAAACATGTGAAATATTCACAGAAACAAAGCGACCTGAAGTGTCTCCTTCTTCCTGTACAACACTCATCCTTACATCTAATTATTATCAGTGAACATCCGCTAATCAGACTAGTGCTTATAGCCTGATAATGATCATAAAGGCTAAAAGTCCCCGGCTGAGAACGTAATGGCTGAGAAACCCCTTTAATGAGGCGAGGAGGGCAGTGAGGACACAGCACTGAAACAGAAAGTCAGAGGCTGCTCCTGCATTACTGAGTACTCGTCTCCAGCAGATCTGCTGCTCCATCATCCTAGAAAACTCCTAGGGTCTCAATGAACCCGCTAAATGCCAAATCATCGAAACTGAGTTTCATGACACTCCTGCCAGTCCGCCTGGTCACAGGTAACATGATTCTACACAGCGGTAATGAAAAATTAACCAGTCGACACAAATTATTCATCAATCAGACGAAGGAGACGGCATCCAGGCTAACGTTGGAATTTCACCCAAATGCTGGAATGTCACCTAATTAGCCTACAGGCCCGATCGCACCTTCATGCTTATTCTTCCGTAATCACGTGGACCACAGTGCAAACTGGGTTATTACTGAGCTGGAGAAGAGGAACTAGTCCTGCCGGTGGATCCTGGCCATTTAAGGAGGATAAGGAAAGCCTGTCCAGGACACATGATTTATCTTGGACCTTATCTTGGAAAATGAAACATATTCTACTAGCCCTTTGCAAACTGGGACACAAGAAATGCTTCTTTGGTCCAAAGAAAGAAACCTTGCACTGAAAAAAAGCAAAAAATAGTGCAAACATTTAAAGAACAAGCTGACCCAGGATCATTTATTAACTACCCAACCAGTGGCGTCTGTCCTCCAGCTCTACAGCTGCAGGTCAGCACTACAGTTTCTGTGTTTGCTTTAGAGTTAGATAACCGTCTATGTTCAGAAAACGGCTGAAATCCAGCCTCTGGATTGGAGTCAATTCAGCGAAAGAACAAAGAACATGAAGTTATGGTGTCTATGTTAAGTCTCAGACCAGACCTCTCAGATGCTCATATTATAAGTTTCTTCAAACTATAATGATGTTTAAAGCTTTCCTGTTTCCCAACGGCCCATCCAGCTGAAAATTAAATCATCTCTTTCGATCCACTGACATACTAGAATTACCCAATTATAAGCTAATCCAACGAGACTCTGCTCCGCTGGGTGCTAATTCACAGGAAAGCTCGACTGTTGAACAGTTGCTTGACCTCAGCTGGGACGCTGATCTCTATGATGGGCCAAACTGGGCTAATATTTTGACATAATTAAACAAATCTGTCTCTGAGGCTTCTAATGAAATGCTTCCTAAATATATGCCCCCACAGCAGGTATGCAGAAGGCTTTTTCGGGCCGTGACCATACAAGGTGGAGCGCTCCTCACTAGGCTGGCCAAATATGCAGCAGCAAAGTATTCCAGAAATTAAAGGTATGGTTCGCTGAAAACTTGGATTTACTGGTCATCCCAAACAAAGTCAACCAGCCAAGACACACTTGGAGGCCACTTCTTGAATCCTGCACAGGAGCTACAAGACTAATGCACATAGAGGTCCATTACTTTTTGGCTTGACCTCCAGCTCCAGTGCAAAACCAAAGACTAAACTTCAAGCTCCAAGCGTATCTTGGGGAATGAACTAAGCTTGGGGTACATGGGGAAATTTGACCATCCTACTAAGCATTTCTAGAAAGTTTTATTTTACATTGTGGTTGTCTTTGTATCTCAGGTGCAGTCATAACATGTAATTTGCTCCAGGATCAATCAAGTTTTCTGATTCAGATACAAAATAGGAGAAAATGCACCTGTGATCTCGTCTTAAATTTGACCCTTTGCTTCACCCTGTATGTTGAAAACTGTCTTTCCTGATTGCCTGTGATTTTTGCTTCTCCATATGCACTAATGACACCATCTCCTAGATCCCACAGGCAGCCTACAAGTGTAAGCCAAAGTCGGCACATGATTTATTCAGGTCTGGGTGATGAGGCCGCATTGTCCGGGATTACCGGAAGCATGTGTAGGCACTGCTGTGTCCATTAATATTTCAGCTCACTGGCATTTTCTTAAAAGTTGGCCCATATGCGCCTGCAGGTCTGCTCAGCCCAGCGCATGCCGCAGTATCTGCATCCCATCAGAACGACCTGCATCCCGTCCAGAACCCAGAGCTAGTCATCCACCACTAACAAGCAGAAGTCTGGGCAAAGAAGGCCTCGGAAAAGAAGCGGCACCGCAGGTGAAAGTCCAAGATGTGTTTGCTTCCCTCTGTCAGACTGGGTCTAAAGCCTTAGCTGCGCCTGCCTGACTCCAGCTGGCTCTGCGATTCCTTATTTGGCTGCAGGAGCGCTGCTTAAGGATGAGCACATTTCTGGGCCGTTTTTCTGCAGAATACAAATTAGCAGGCCTCTGTCTGCTCTACTGACGTTAGCAAAAAAACTCAAACCCCCCCCAGCCACCCATTCCACACACACAAATTGGTATTACTACATTTGTGAGGACATTCTACGGACTTGTCTAATACTATATTTCAATACTACTATACTTAATCCTGCTCTTAACCTCAGTAACCAAAAGGCTAATTCTCTGTTCGGCTAATTCAGCTTTCTAGATTTTTTTAAAAAAAAGTTGAATTTGTGGAGGAAAAAAGGGGGGTGGGCAGCAAAATGTCCACACTTGGACTGGTTTTCCAGCGTCGTTAAGAGGACGTGTGATAAACGCAAGAACATAACACACAAACACACACACACACACACACACACACACACACACTCACACACATGCACATCATAGAACAGTTCTAAGCTCCGTCTGTATTAATACACATCCCAAGAAAACTACAAGTAGTGCAACATTTTCAGCTCTGCTGCGTCTCAGGCGTGTGCGAAAATAAGTAACCCCCCAAATGTCCAGCATCGTCCACTTTGCAAACGCGGCACATTCACTGCAGAGCGCGTGCAGTGGGGTTTTCGCTAAAGGGACACGCGCCTCTAGCTACAGTGATGTCCCAGATGTCCCTGTTGTCCCAGGCTCGTGACAATGTCCACCCGTGTTGTACACACTGACCTGTCCACGGAAACACTCCAGCTTCTCCTCGGGACCGTCTCGCGTTCCTCTCCGTGCCGCGCGCACCCGCAAGCTCGTTAAACCCCACTCCGCGCGACCCTATTTATTTTTTTCTCAACCCGTTTTCAGACAAGCCCCACCCCTCCGAGCTCTGATTGGCAGCCAGGGTCCGCCTCCTAAGCTAGGATTGGCTGGGCTTCTAATTCTAATCGGGCTGACTTTCAATTCCGTATCTGCAGAAACCTTGACATGCAGGGAGGGCAGAGTCACACATTCGAGTGAATGGAGCTTCAGAAAGTTCGTTTAATCCTAATTTAAAATAGTTACAAAATGAAAAAAGCAGCAGAGCACCAAAAGGAAAAGAAATATCAACCGTGTCACTGCAGTGGAACTTAATCCTGCACCAGGAGATGAAGTTTGTGAGGCTCTTTTGGGATGTTTTGGACTTCTCGTCTAAATTAAGGTGCAAAAAATTGATCACAGAACCACAACTCTAGGCAAAAACATAGGAAAATACTGGACAGGTAGTCCTCCCACAGTCCAGAGATTTGCACATCAGGTGGATTGGGGGTGCTAAATAGACCCTAGGGGCTCCTGATGACCTGTAAGGGTGTTGCAAAGACTCTGGTTAAGCTGTGGTGGATCCAGTGATGGATGAATGGATGTTAAAGGTCTAGCAAAGCATGCACAATAGGAGCATAATGGTGAACACAGATGATTTTCAAGATTCTTTTTTGTCACATGCATAGTTATACAAGCACAACATGTTGTGAAATGTACCCCTAAAACAGAATATAGCATGAAATTCAAGGCCTATATATATATATATATATACAAACAGCCTGTGAGGAAACTGACAACCCAGGCTGTTCAGTCTCAGGTCCTTCAGCTTGATGAACAGTCTCTGGGTGACTGTTGTTTGAGTTCCCATGTTTTTCCTCTACATGGTTTACAGGACATGGGAGCATCCTCCACTGATCTGTGGGTTTGAGATCAGTGGGTTTGAGATCAGAGGGTTTGTGGAGCCGGGCTGTTGGCTGTGATCACTCTACACTGAACATCAGTGATGTGGACAGTGGAGAGTCCAGAGCATCAAATTCCTTGATGATCACATCACAGAGAACCTCATGGGGAACCCTCACCACCAGCTCCATCACTGAGAGCACCCCCCCCCACACACACACACTTCTGCAGAGAGACTATAGAGAGCATTCTCTGTAGCTGCAAACTGCTGTTGTACAGAAATTTTACAGCGTGAGACCCTACAGAGGATATGGAGGGGAAATGGTCGCAGGGGTCTCTCTTCCCTCTGAGCACACATTCAAACCACACAACATCCAGAGAGACTCCAGAACTATGGATGATCCCACCCCCCTTCTTTCTGTCCGACAGGTTTCGTATCATCTGGACCTTCACTACGAGGATACTCCTGCATCATAACTGAATCACACACACACACACACACACACACATACACACTGAACTGCTTAATTTCTTCCCTACTGTAAAATACATTATTGCATTTATTACAGACTGCACATTTTCCTCTAGCCCTGTTGCTGCTCTATTTTGTGCACAAGTATTTCTTGCTGTCTGCTTCAGTTTTTTGCATTTTTGTACACTTTAACAACTCTGCTGCTAGAATACTGCATGTATGTCGACTACATTGAATGTCAGCCTGTAAATGACTGTACTGTGGCTCTGTCTTGCCCACACTCATATAGTTTTGAGGTGTTTCTGTTTTTGTGTTGCACCATGGTCCCAGAGGAACACTATTTAATTCCAGTATGTACTGTGTAATAAACACCTCAACATTGACTCAACGTTGTCATTATTTCAACATTCCAATTAAAACGAGAAGAAAAAAACATGAATGAATGGCACTGGGTCGTTAGATTGAGCTGATTGGCTTTCAGGGATCAGAAGTAAATGAATATTCATCTTCTATGATGCATTGTTACACATCCACAGATCCACAGTGCGCATGGAGTTTTGCTTTGCTACTCCACGATTTACTGCTCTACTAACACATCCCTAATGCCCAGCGTGACTCCAAAATGACACGAACACTCACATTTATGTGCAAACCAATCCAAAACCAAGCAGTTAGGATGAGACAGACACATTTGTGGTTTTTGTTTCAAGGTCACTTGCAGGTGAGCCCACTTTTCTGTCCAGTTCTCACCACATGGAGACAGACATTTGATCAGAGAGCTGTTTAATGTGTGAAAGAATGCAAGCTGTTGATTTTATAATGAAAATCTTATTGATTTGGTCTCAAATACCCGCCATGTACCACCATGCCGTAAACACTTCAACCGGATTTGATAATGCTGCCCTCAGGTGCAAAATCATTAAACAAGTAACCAGTGATCAGTTTATTAATGTATTCATGTATGATATGATATTTTAGTACTGTGTGTCTTTTTTGTAAAGGTGCTACCCATTTTGACATGTTCTAATCATCTTGTGTCGCTCAGGAACCTCGAAAGCATCTTAGTACCAAAAATGCTGGTCATGCCTTGCAGTAGTCCTTTGCTGCTGTTCATTCAAAGTCATGGCCACAAGAGGGCAGTCATGAAGAGGAGTCCATGCTCCATGGCTGTCTGCCTTCCTTGCGAAAAGTTCGTTTTTGATGTGAGTTCCACAAGCCTGATGTAAGTGATCACCAGGGCCGCCGCGGTACAGGTGGTGGAGGGATGGGTCTGTTAGGTGGGGGGTGAGGGAGGGCCCGAGCTGGACTCGATATGTAGCGCTCGTTTAGCATGATCTCAGGAAACCTGGCAGGAAAAGAGGAAACTGGGCAAATCAGCTTTGGTCATCATGATAAAAAGCAGTTGTTCCACTTATTAAAGCTCAAAATACTCAGACAGTCTCTGTTCTATCAAACCATGGTTCCCCCCGACCTACAGGTTCTTTAGGTGTCTCATATGCTAACGATTATTGTGCTAATTTCTACACTTCCTACTATTGATGGAACTGAAACTTTAGTCGTGACCTGCAGGATAAAGCATTATTATCTGGTATAACAGTCACAGAGCGCTAGAAAAGAGGTCAGAGGTGGTTGTTGTTGTTGTTGTTGTTGTTGTTGTTAACCCACGGTTGCTATCAACTGCCATTTCAGAATGTTTCCGTCTTGAAAAAAACATGTATTTAAGTTTAAATCTTGATCTAATTTACGGCAAGTTCACCATTTGAGTAAGTACCTTTATTAGTCAGGAAATTAATATGTTTTATTCGTCACTGCTAACCATCAAAAAACCACCAAATATGATTATAGTTATAATGTGGCCAAGCTACAAAACAGTTATCGAGTGCATTTAAAGTTACAAAGTTCAATTCTTCCAGTCTAGAATTTGGCTCTACATCACCACACACACACTGTCACAGATCTTAGAAAGGAAACTGGGTTTCTTTGACATATTTTCATTTATAATTGTTCACTAAACAAAACTTCAGATGCTCAGCATGAAAAAAAAAATGCAGTTTATTAAAAAATGGGGGGCAAAACCTTTCGGCTGGTAGTACATCCATATATATATATATATAGTCAAGTTCTTGCAGTATATGTATGTATATACTTTAATTTATGTAAATAATTTGATTACATTAATAAAGATATTCCTCTCTGCTGGAATGGTCAATACAAGGCAATCTAATCTTCAATCTGTTAATCGAATTAATATTAATAAATAAACAGATACAATCTAACATTGTTTTTTATCCACACCAAGATTTCAAACGCACTGCATCCCAATCCAGTCTCAAATACAGACTCATAACAGTTATAACGGAGCACCTGTGCTTATTGAGCTTCCCTCAGAATGTGCACAAGTCAAATGAAATATATAACGCATCGTTTAGTCGAACCGTAAACGGGGCTCTGAAGACGTTCTGGTGCTCAGTTTCACTTCAGCGCTGTTTGCTGAGTGTTTGTGGTCGGAGGAGCTTTTGATTTCCGTTTTGGTTTGCCACACAGGAGAGAGTTGAAACCCACTCTTGATCTGGCTGCAGCTGCTTTGCTTCTCTCAGACATCGAGAAGGAACCCTTTGCCATATTTTCACTAATAAAGTGCAACTGTAACGAGTTTTAGAAACACCTATAGCCTGTTAGTGAACACAGTACAACACCAGCGTCTCTGTTTTGCGGCCGGCCTCTTTCCTGTTTTCTCGTTTGACGACAAGGGGCTCATATGTAGTTGTTTTTTTTGGCACTTCCTCTCTCATGCAATTTATAAAACACAGCACAGACACGAGACGAGTGTATGGACCGCCGTGAGAAAACGCTGCTGCTTTGACATGAAAAATCCCCTTATGATTTTGAGTCAGATTTTATAGTCAGTTTTATCAGATAGAGAGTTCCAGAAAACGACTTGAGAGGAACCTGCTGAACCACAGGACTCCTACAAACTGTATGCTAAAAAACAAACAGGTGTGCAAAAGTGCTAGTGGCAGGAAAGGCTCACCGCTCAGGTATGCGTGGCGGGACTCTGGGCGGGGGCAGAGTAGGCGGAGCTTCTGGCCGTCGAGGTCGAGGAGGAGGAGGAGCGATCTCCTGAGGTTCCTTCAATCAGACAGACATCGGAAAACAGGCATTAATTAACAGTTCCATGTTTTATGAAAGTGTGGTGACTCCGGAGATCCTAATTACTGAGGTTTAATGGCTAATAGCCTAATACCTCATCCCTGGGTTCCCCAACCCATGAGGTTTCGTCCTAGCAGTCACAGTTTCCTGTGAATTTGCATTTTATGACTGGTTTCCTACCCGCAGACAAAGTGTTTCAGAAAGTGTTGGTGTATCAGTAACAGCTACTACAGTACGACACTTGAATTAGCAGGATGGGCTGTTTTGTGGGACACCCTGCCAGGACCCTACTGCACGAAATCGAGCTAAACCCGGAAATATAAAACCTGAAGTGTTTGAAATAAACTCTATGGAAACAGTATTACATTTGTAAAGTGTGTAAGTGGGTTTAAATTGCACAGCTTTGCAAGTGTTTTGTCATTGAAACATGACAGAGAGTGGAAAACATCCTTCCAGAACACAAGGAGAACTTACATACAATCCTATGAGACCATGACTGAGCTCCATGATACATTTCATCATCAGTCACCAATTTGCACATCTTCTATTTATTCCAATGATTCTCCATTCAGACACATTTAGTCTATAATTTGTATGTACAGTCCCCTCACTTACATTCCATGAGCACCGGCGTATAGTGAAAAAACACCCTGTAGTGTTTTGGTAAAAGAAATGCCTCAAAATGCCTATTTTTATAGTGTAAACCAAATATACCCCCAAAACATTAATTTCATTTTCAACTCAGTTTAATGCTTTACCCTTAAAAAAAATATAAAGGTAAACCCGTATTTGCCTCTTTAAATTTAAATTCCCCGCTGAGATATGCAACTCGGAAGGTTGCGGGGCAACAGTATTGGGACACCGTGGCATGGTGAATGGGTCCCCTTGTGGGAAAACATCTAGAAAACATATATATTTTGCCACAAAAAAGCAGAAAAAAGGCAAAGGATATTTACAGTTTCCGTGTTATTGCGGGGATTTCCTCATAAAACTATGAGTTTGGTTCTAAACAAAAATCCATCTGCGACGACTCCTGTTCCGCGTAAAACTGGGGGTTTACTGTATTGTTATATTTATGTTCTTTACATTTTTTGTGTATTTTCCAATGTACTTAATTCTTTAATCTTTCAGGAGTGCTTCAGGGTTATATTTCACTGTGTGTTGGGTGTTCATTAATAATACGTTAATTAATGCTGACAGTAAATAAAGAGACTGCAGGCGTCAAACACAGAGTCTTGTCTGGTCAGCTACTTTCATGATAAGGGGAAAATAGCATCATTGTGAATGATCTCATTCTCCATTGCAGATTAAGGCTTTAGGTAATAATGTTATTCTTATAAACATGACAAAAATATAATGTGCTCACCTCCAGCTCCCCGTCGGCCCCGCTGCTGTAGCTGATGGTGCTCAGCCTGTTGCTGCTGCTACCTGTTGAGGTCACAGGTACACATTAACTCAGTGCTGAAAAACCTTGTATACATGATCATGTTTGGCACAGTACCATTATTTCATGCCTGAGACTGATAGTGCATCCTCGAATGTCTGCTGATACTGATGCCAATCTGATGTAGCCTATGTTCGACAACAAGCTTTTAATAACATTTGTCTTATTGCACTTCGAACCCGAAATGGCTTCCTGCTTACATTTACATTTATGGCATTTATCAGACGCTTTTATCCAAAGCAAATTCCATTCTCTAACTACAGGGGACAGTCCCCGGAGCAACTTGGGGTTAAGGGTCTTGCTCAGGGACCCAGTGGTGGTGCTGAAGGTAGGATTCAAACCCATGA
>JBBJLR010144434.1:0-15949 GCA_037577145.1 Brachypetersius gabonensis
GTTCGCTACTTTTTGCCAGCCCTCTCTCCTGGCTTTTGCAGCATTTGCTGTGTTTCCCGGTGTCTTTATTAAAGTTTAAAATTCTCCATAACCCTCTAATAAAAGCTATCTATAGCTAAGCTATTGTGCCAGAAAGGCGCATTCAAATAAAATGTATTATTATTATTATTTAAAAAATTTACTTATTGTCAATAATGTTTACACAGTCAGAAAGGAGCAGTCAGATACATTTTACTGCGTGTTGTATTTGTATGGCTATGCATATGACAAATAAAGAATCTTGAAATCTAGAATGTCCTTGCCCCATTGAGCACAAGCTAAACACTGGTCTGGAGGCATTATTAGTGAAACTTCAACTCGTTTCCTGCACTCAGGTAAAATCTCTCTAAATATTCCCTTCTGTTTCTTTTTCAAGTGCATTGTGTCACCAGAACCAAAAAAAAGTTCTTCAGAGAGTAAATTTTCTCCATTTTTAATGTCTTTTTTGCTTGGTTGTTTATTTAAATGTATGTAAATATATATGTGTGCTAAATAGGCTCATATATCTAGGCATTTCCAAGCAAGTCAAGTTTGGGGGATCTCCACATAAAACCTCAGTAATTATCAGATTACATTCCTGAATTACATTCCTAATTCCTGAATACTGCCAGAAGCAATATCAGCCGCAGTGAGGGGAAATTTCATTAAGCATGATGCAATCGAATGCGTGCGACTTACAAGCTCTCTTCCATGTTTACTCCCGTCTCTTCACAAATTCTTCTTTCACACACAATGATCTGTTTTAGCATACCATACCACATCAATTTTATTCATAAAACACTTTTTAAAACAAAACAAGGCTGACCAGAGCGCTGTACAATACAAGCAAACATAAACCATGACAAGTCCAATGAATAAAAAAAACCACACAGGCCAAAGAATAATAATAAAAAACTAATATAAATAAGTAAGTAATAAAATAAATAATAAAATAATAAAAAAATCTATACAAATCCATGACAGAAATAGAATAAAATACTAAAATAATATAAAAATCTATACAAACAGAATAATAGGACAAGTACAAAAACCACGTAAGTCACCACCTCACACTGGGTCGAAAGCCAAGTGTGTTTTTAAACGAGATTTGAACTCTGTGAGTCAAGGGGCCTGCCTAACATGGCTTGGCAAGTCATTCCATAGTCGTGGAGCTGCGATTGAATAAGCCGTATTTTATCTGTACCAAAACATGATTTTGGTACAGATAAAAGCCTTTGGTCCGCAGACCAGAGATCTGGCGGTATGTAAGGGTGCAGGAGACAAATACACTGGGGCAGAAAAACATATAACACATTCTAAAATGAACTGGAAGCGTGTAGAGTGTAGTGTTCTGCCCTAGAAACAGCTTGTAAACAGCTTGTACTGCCTCTGTAACTCCCTCTATTTAACATTCTCTGTCCTGCTCCTGATACATTTGGGCACTTAAAGACACTGCTACAAATAATATATTTGCCATGTTCATTCAAATTAGTACAGTAGGTGTTGACCGCACTAAAAGTTGCACTGCACTCTCTTTCTCTTTGCACTCTGTGTAGTCCTGTCCTGCACTTGTTGTGTTGTGTTCCTGGAGGAATGTAGTGGTCTTGGAGAAATTCTGTGGTCCTGGAGGAACATTGTAGTTCTGGAGGAACGTTGTTTGGTTTCTCTGTGTACTGTATAGGTGGCTGAAATGAAAACATCCTACTTGACTTGACTTGACATGACATTGCATCTGGTCCACAGTGTTCGTGCAGCAGCTTAGCATAAAGTAGCTGCACTACCCCACTAGGTGTTGGCCTAGTGGGTAGGATACTTTCCTCTAGACCAAGAGGTCATGGGTTTGAATCCTACCTTCAGCACCACCACAGGGTTCCTGAACAAGACCCTTAACCCCAAGTTGCTCCAGGGAGAGACTGCCCCCTGTAGTTAGGGAATGGAAGTTGCTTTGGACAAAAGCGTCTGCTAAATGCCGTCAATGTAAATGTAAATGTAAACCACAAAGCAAAAGCCAAGGACTGTTGCTAATGTTGTCCCTTTCCACCCAGCCAATGGAAAGGGACAACTGGGTGCTGAAAGAGTTAAGGCTAGATTAGAAAATTCCACTGGATGAGAGGGCAGAGCTCCAGCAGAGGAAGCCGGAAACCACACCACACACTGCAGCCTATGAATCAGCATGTGATGCAATAAAAAAGGAAACGACAAACTCCAGCATGCAGGTGTCCAGGAGATTGACTCACAGAAAAAAAAACAGGCACCATGGTCATAGGACCAGTCCAATATATATATTTCATTTTGCAAGTATCTGTTGTGTGAATCCTTAGGCTGATGTTTAAAAGGAAATTTAACCCCAAACATGTGTTTATTATTATATAATTTTATTGCATACATACAGTAAAACGTAACAATATCATAAATCATTTGAAGCTATCAAGCCTCCATGGACCAACAATGTTTATCAGCCTGTTTTAAAACTTTGGGAGCATAAGCGGTTTATCCAGGAAGAGTTTATTCCGGTGACGTATGTGGCAGCATGCTAGAACGTCACAGTTTTTAGTAGCCGTTTCACCTTTAACCCACGACTGACTCAGCCTGTTCATCATCAACATGCAGGAAAGCTCTTTAGACATCTGCAGATCATCGGTATGAAATATTTGCAAGCGAGGTCTGGACAACTGTACAATGAGGTTGGGTGGTCTAGTTTTGCACTAGCATTGTGAGGCACCAGTGCAGCCAAGAGGGGTATTAGAGTCCTTCCACAAGGTCGACTGCCTTCTTCACCCATTTGGACACAAACGTGCTGCCCATCAGGAAAAGCTGCACCTATTTTAATTCTAAAACAAAGACAGCTAATGTCAATGTCCAGATCAATTTGGATCATTTGATTAGCTTAGCACAGCTGTCCACTTGGAATTCATGCTTTCCAGGCTTTCACTTACTAAAGAAAAGAAAATTAAGCCCAGTTTTGTGATGTCCCACACATGCCTGACCAGGGGGAGGCTGGCAGTCTGTGCCTTCTGGAAAAGTTGAGAATATCCACAGCGGTCGGCCTGCTTTTCTCCTTAACTGAGAAATGAGCTAACAACAACAGAAGGCGCTAATACAATCATTTATCAGGTGTAAAATCCATAGGTAAAAGCCAACAAAAAAGAGTGAACCATTCTTTTGTATTTGTATTCGAAGGCTTCAGTTACAAATCTCTCCTCTGTTTTGCCCTTTCTCATGTAAAAGCATTTTCACCTCAATACTAATGCTCTTTTTGTAGAAAGAGGTTTTCAGGCAGCTGCAACAATGGGAGCAGCATCAAGGCCATGACAGAGTCGCCTATGTTCACACTGCTGGCAGCACTCAAAGGGAAAACAGAAAAGAGCAGAGGTTAATTTGCAGTGTTTTTGAGTTCTATGGCAATAAAAGAGGTGGACCAGAGAGGACCATTTACAAAGAGCACAGTGCATGGTTTTATTCCATTCAAGCAGAAGCATTCTTCATTCTACTTCTTAATGTTAATAATAACAACATAATTATTATTATCAATTATTCATGTAAACTATGAACCATGTATCCTTACAATTATGACATTTGGCAGACGCTCTTATTCAAAGTGACGTCGAAAACCTTTTACACTCAAAGAGCCATTTGGACTCGGTTTCCACAAAAGAGAAAACACCTGGAGCTGCAAATCTGAAATGAAGATAACACTGCATATATTGTTTTTTACTTTTATGCCACGTGTAAAAACTAGGCTAGTGTGTTGCTTGTGAAATGTTATTTATTCAAAGAAAACATTTTGAACATTAGAACACCAAAAATTAAACACATTGTATTTTAATGTTACAATGGAGCCGCAACATAAGGATGAGAGAGCTGCATGCGGCTCCAGTGCCACAAGTTGCCGACCCCTGGTAAAACAAAAATGCATGTAAAATTGTATAATACAGAGTAGATGGTACAGAATTAAATAGAATAAGGTAAACTAGTGTGGAATAGTGTACTATAACATGGTGTAGAATATGCATGTTCTGGTTCTCTCTTTTCAAGGTTAAGCTTCTCATAGTTACTAATAACCTCTTACTGGACTTTCTGGATTCTGGTGATTGATCCATCCTGGACTTCAGCAACGTTGATCATGATCTTAACATAGCGCCTGGATCGCTGTGCCAGAGTGAACTGATTTATTTCTTATGTTGAAACTAGGACGTTCACACTTACGACGGAAAATCCTTTATATCATCTGCCAGGAGAACCTCAGACGTCTGTTCTGGGGCCTGTTTTCTATTTGCGTGTTTTCAATTTCTCCTGGGATTCTGATTCTGATTCTGATTATGATGTTAACTCCCCTTAAAATGTCTTATGTTAACATAACATGTCATTGTTATACAGATGTTTTCATCGTCCCTGAAGATTTGTTTATAAGCATACCCAAAAAACAGTTTCATGATGTTCATCAAAGTTTTCCAAAAGCTCAGTGGTTTCAATTTAAAACACTTTTTTATTAAAGCACAAGCAAAGAATCCAGCAGCAGATTAATCTCTGGATTGATCTGCCACTGGAAAGAGAGATTCCTTTCATTATTGCATACTGACCGCATGACTGGAATTAAAATGTCTCTTGTTTGCTCACAGTCAGTTCAAGATGTCACATTTTGATGTTCATATGTCACATAAAAACAAAGTTATTGTAAATTTAAAAAACATTTCTTTTAGGCATAGATTTCATTTATTTCAGGTCTTTCAGTAGACTCTCCTTGGGGGGGAAAAAAAACTTGTAGGAGAGCAAACTCTGGTTTCAGACTGTTTTCCATCATTTATAGTCACTGAAATCAGATTTTACAAATACATTTGGTTAATTGGCAAGAAAAGAGATCTGTTATATTCCTATCACAGGAATTCAGTATAAAGTGGCTTTATTTGTTTTAAAGCTTTACACAGCCTTGTCCATTACTTATGTCTAATGAATACACTTTGAGCCCACCCAAATGACTCATTGTTCTGGCCTTCAGGTTCTGGTTCTTTCATCTTCAAGCCAAAGTAACTGAGCCAAATGTACATGAGAAACTCTTATAATGTTATGATGCAGGAATGCTGGATTGCATCTGCCAGAGATGCGTCACAGGGTAGTGTGTTATCTAGTTATAATTTGTTTTTAAAAATAAATTAGCACAAAAATACGGGAAAAATTATATACTGCCGCGAAAAAAAGCCAAAAAAAAGCGAAGCATATATTCAGTTAATGCAAATTTGTGGGGGTCTGTTTGAACAATTTTTCGTCAGATTCTAAGAAAAAAAAAAGACTGAAGCTGTGGATATGAATCCCAGGAATGCCAATGGCACCACTGAGGTACCCTTGAGTAAGGTTCCATCCCCACACACTGCTCACCGCGCGCTGTGTTCCTGGCTGGCCACTGCTTCACTTGGTGAATGGATTAAATGCAGAGGAAGAATTTCACACTGTTCAAACTGTGTGTGCTGTGGTGTGTTCACGTATGACAGAATGGACCCTTTACGCTTTACAGTGCTAGCAGTTAGCATTGTTCTTAGTGAAACCCAAACCAGTTAGAGGGCTAAAGGGAATTGAAAGGAATTACTTCAGGCCTCGTCTGATTAATTAGCTTCCCGTGAAAGAAAAAAAACTCTCATCAGCACAGAACAAACAGAGAAACCACATTAGATCCGGGGCAAACAGTCTGATTACATAAGCACAGCACAAATAAAAGTGCCTTCCACACGCAGACAGACTGCTATCAAACTTGATCGCCTGATGAGAAATGCTTTAAGCCTCTGACCGTAAGCTCCACTTTTCCTGCCATACCACATTACACCAATAGAAAACAATTTGACCCCTACTGAGAGAGAGAGAGAGAGAGAGAGAGACAGAGAGAGAGAACAGAACAAGAGAAAGATGGGGAAAATGGATAAAGGCAGTAAAAGGGGGAAGAGAGGATGTCAGAAAATGACAGAGAGAGATAGACGGAGAAAAGAATGTGACAGAGGGAGGGGGAGAGAGAGAGAGAGGGAGGGAGAAAAATATATGAATAGAACAAAGGTCTCTTTTCAGTTTTCCACAAAAATACACTCAATCTATTCAGACTCATTCAGGTTCCCTTAAATAATGACCTGGGCATTAAGGTGGCAGCTGGGTGTCCTGCTATGCTTTCTTTAAGCTTTTAAACTACATCTTATAAGCTTTATGAACTAAGCTAAGTTATTCAGTGAGGACACGTCATTTCCTCGGTTAAAGTGACATTATTTTTTACAGCGTGACATTCACATACAGATGTTTTAATGGTTTCAAGCAGTGTATGACAAATATAGTCTACATGCCCTGGCAGAATTTATGATATCTTTCACTCTTGGTTAGTGGTTGGCTTAAGCCATGTATTGTCAAACAACTGTGTTTACTCTTTTTAAAATCATAATCACAACACAAACTACCCAAATGACCCTGATCAAAAGTTTACATACCGTGTATTGCCCCGTTTAACATCAATGACAGCTTCAAGTCTTTTGTGGTATTTGTGGATGAGGCCCTTTATCTTCTCAGACGGTAAAGCTGCCCATTCTTCCTGGCAAAAAGCCTCCAGTTCCTGTAAATTCTTGGGCTATTTTGCATGAACTGCACGTTTGAGGTCTCCCCAGACTGGCTCAATGATATTGAGGTCAGGAGACTGGGGTGGCCACTCCAGAACCTTCACTTTATCTTGCTGTAGCCAATGTCAGGTCGAACTGGCCTTGTGTTTTGGCTCATTGTCATGTTGGAATGTCCGAGTACGTTCCATGCGCAGTATCACAGAGTCGCTCAGCTCAGCCGTGGGTCCACAAAACACAGGCTCTGCCACAACAGCACTTAAATGCAAAGTATTCTGTTTTTTAGTGCACCCAAAAAGTCCAAAAATGTTGAATGTAAACTCTGCTGGACAATAATTCTTAAACATAAAAATACCTTGACAGACTAAGAAAAGCAAATAAAAGAAATAATACAAATAAATGCAACACCCACAGCCATAATCTGTAAGAGTACAAGGTTACCTGAGCTGGTTCTCTGCTCACTCTCTCCCACAGAATGATCACAGCATCGCTTTTGTACTCTCAACCCCTCCCCCCAGGCAGTACTGTTTTACCAAATTAAATCAGTTCAGTGAAATGTATCAGTCATAAATAACATAGTCCTAGTATTACTGACAAACATTGTATAACATTCTTCACAACTTAAACAACATTTTAAACAACATAAACACTGATATTTTATTGTTCACCACCCCCACCCCCCCCCCACACACACACACACACACACACACACCCCCCCAAACTGCCTCTACTGACAGTTTTGCCTGTACCCACACTAGGGTTGGCCTGTCATGGCGGCGCGCACAGCACCCAAACTTCCCAAACAAATGCTGCAACAGACAAGGGATGCACACGCAACAGCCACACCACAAATAGACTGTAGGAAGGAGAGACAAAACACACACACACCAGACAAAGTAGAGCGCTCCACCAAGTAAGTGTATGTTTACGTTACTGAGTGAAACCATTCAAAGCGATAAGGAAAAAACGAACGCGAGTTTCATGTGCGTGTGTGTTTAGGTATGTGTGTGTTTCTGTAAACCTGCTGATAACGTCAGGTGTGCTGCCCCGCAGTAGTGGTGGTGAATCAAATAAACGATTCATTTATGGCCAGCAAGACAGGACCCTCCTTCCGGGCTGATGAGTGCAAATTTCCTCAAGTGTTTTTGGCAACTTACTGCATTTATCTTGCCATCAATGCTGACCAAATTTCCTTTGTAGCTCACACATCCCCAAAACAGAAAATCAGCAATCCACCACTGTGTTTCACAGTAGGCATGGTGTACCCTTCCTCATAGACCTCGTTGACTCCTCTCCAAATGTAGCGTTTATGGTTGTGGCCTCATTTTAGTCTCATCACTTCAAATTACTTTGTGGCAGAAGGTTTGAGGCTTGTCTCTGTGCTGATTGGGCATATTGTAAGTGGAATACTTTGTGGCATTTGCGTAGTAATGGCTTTCCTCTGGCAACTGAACCATGCAGCAATTTTATTGTGCATCTTGAAACAGCCACACCACATTTTTTCAGAGAGTCCTGTATTTCACCTGAAGTTATTTCTGGGTTTTTCTTTGCATCCCGAACAATTTTTCTGGCAGTTATGGCTGAAATTTTAGTTGGTCTAACTAACTTTAGTTGGTTTGGTTTCATCAGAACTCCTAATTTTCCACTTAATTAGAGTTTGAACACTGTTGATTGGTATTCTCAATTTTCTTATATCCCTTTCCTGTTTTATTGAGTTCAGCTACCTTTTCCCGCAGATTCTTTGACAATTCTTTTGCTTTCCCCATGACTTAGAATCCAAAGTGCAGCACTGGATGAAAGATGCAAGGGTCTGTCAGGAGTCCACTTTATATACACCCACTAATTCAAGCAAACAGATCGCAGGCGAAGATGATTACCTTTAATAGCCATTCAAACCCATTTGTGTCAAGTTGTGTGGATGTTATCAGGCCAAATCACCAGAGTATGTAAACTTTTGATCAGGGTGCTTTGGGTAGTTTGATAATAGACACGGTTATTTGATAATAAAAGGCTTCAGCCAACCAGCCAACCAATGATTACAAGAAAAGTTTTGTTGTGCTAACATTCATATTCTCTGAAAATGGTTAAGAAATCATAAATTCCAGCATATGTAAACTTATCAGCACAACTGTATATACAGCAAACCCCGGTATAACCTTTAATTTCATTTTAACCTCAGCTTAATACATTACCCTGAAAGAAAATGTAATGGTAAACCTGTATTTGTACTGTATAGTGTACAGTGAAGACAACGTACTGTATAGTGTACAACGTCACAAAAGTTACCAAAAATGCGAAGGATAACTGCAGTTTCCGCATTAGTGCGGGGGTTTTAGTGAACAACTAATATCCCTCTGGCCTTGTTCGTTTTTACTGTCCATTCAGCTTGTTTGTGGCCACTTTTGGCAAATTGAAATCCATTCCTTGTTATTTACACTGTTAAATGTCATTAGTGGTTTCTACCAGATTATGTAATTTATAAATTTTTGGCCAAGAGAGCAATTTTATATAGTTTATATAATGCCAGAGCTTAATGTGTTAAAATGTTGCTCTCTGAATCTAGATGTAGCACTTTTACAAACGACGAGCTATGTTAATTGGCCACGCCCCGTGATTACAATCAGGGATGGACAAATTCTCCCACCCCACACCTTTACTAGGGAACCTTCACTGGCTCCCTGTGTGTTCAAATCCTTAATACTTGCTTAAATCCTTTAGAATGGACCTGCACCTCCTTACTTAGCATTGATCAAGCAGTGTCTAACATCTTGTGCTCTCAGAGCTTTAAGCACTGCTTGTCTGGAACCTCTGTTGCTCAAAAGAAGAGGAAGACATGTTGCAAGACTCTTCTCAGTCTTGGCCCAACCAGTGGTGGAACGAACTCCCTCTTCAGCTCTGATCTGATCAAGCGTCATCTGAAGACCCACCTCTTCAAGGAGCACCGTGATGACTAACTAGGCCTGTCATTATTGCTTAGTCTTTTCTTCTTTCCTATATTCATTGAATTAAAAAAAACCTTTGGGCACTTACACTCTTACTTCATGCCCTCCTTACCTTTGCCTCAATCTTTGCCTTTTTTTCGACAGGAGTTGTTTATGTGTTTAACCTAGCTGACATTAACGTGATTCAACAGCAGCTGTTGATTTAAGCATAGAATTTCAGATTGAAGAACAGATGGACTACTGTCACTTTGATCAAGAGTTTCTGCTAAATGCTGTAGATGTACATGGAGGTGAAAGCCTGGGTTGCAGCATTTACTTTATGCATTTCCAAACAACCTTCAAAAACGGATTTGATCAAAACATTACAGTGGGTCATTTCTGTCAGCAAGAACTAGCTGGTGGTCCTCATCTTTCATGTGTGATTTTTAACAAACAACCAAACACTTAGCCTAACTAAGCTGGTACCCTGAGAGAAGATTAGAGCTACTCTGTGATTAAACTGAGGTTTAAAGAAGCCTTCTTTCAGCAGGTTTACCTTTAGATTAATGCCGTTTGTTAAAGAAGACACATGGGAGATCACTGAATATCACCAGCTAGTTCTTGCTGAGAGAAGTGACTCACAGTAATGTTTTGATCAAGTCAAATACTTAAAGTAAATGCTGGTTTTCAAATACTTAAAGTAAATGCTGGAACACAGGGGTTCGTCTGTAACCCAAAAAGGACGGCCTGCAAATGTCTGCAGATGTTCATAACTTTACCATTTTTTGCCCCTGGCACCTTTTATAAAGTGGTTTTCACTGCCATTGCCTTCCTTTGTTTTGCTTCTCCAGTTCCGTGCAGTTTCAGGATTTTTGTGTTCATGTTTTATAGGCTATCTTAGTCCTACAAATTCAAGGTTTCTCCAGAGTAACATACAGCAACTTTCGACATTCAACAGAGGGCAAGTCATGATGGAAACAATACAAACAACACAATAAATACACCCCACAACAATGTACAGTCATGTAATGCAACAGTATAGTGTGATTGGGACATAAGCCTTCCAGAGAGATTAGTGTTGCACCATTAGGAAGATTATTGCACAGGAGACAATTAACGGCATTAGACAAAGTGCAATGAATGACAGAAACACTATAATAAATACAGCAGTCTAACAGTAGTGTGAATGGGATATAAACTTCGGGAATAATTAATATTACACCATAAGTATGTTATTGCACAAGAGGCAGGTAGCAGCATAGAGCCACATCAAATGAATGTAAATGAGAGCTTATCAAATCGAATAATAGGACATAAATGTGGTTGTTGTGGCTGTAAAAAAAAGGTAAGAAGCAGGGACTATTGAAAGACCTGAGTGTAATATAAGAGGTATGTAAAGTGAGGTAGATTAGAGCATTAGTCTTGCATACATATTAGTCTTGCATATTAGTTCATAATGTATGTGTTGGTAATCTCTAATTGGTTTGTGTTTCAGAAAGCCAATTAGACCAGGCAACAAAAAATTGTTTCATTACATTTTGTAGTGTTTCTTTTATAGTCTCGGCACGCTGGTAGATAACAGGGGTGCCGACTCTCACACATTGGGCGTCAGACACACACATCAGTGAGACTAATATGAAAATAATATTAATATTTTATGATGAAAAACAGGGGCGGCACAGTGGCGCAGGGGTTAGCGCTGTTGCCTCGCAGCAAGAAGGTCCTGGGTTCGACTCCCGGGTGGGGGGCAGGGTCTTTCTGTGTGGAGTTTGCATGTTCTCCCCGTGACCGCGTGGGTTTCCTCCGGGGACTCCGGTTTCCTCCCACCACCAAAAACGTGCGTGCTTTGGGGAATAGGTGGATTGAGCGCTCTAAATTGCCCGTAGGTGTGAATGTGAGCGTGAATGATTGTCTGTCTCTATATGTGGCCCTGCGACGTGCTGGCGACTGTCCAGGGTGTACCCCGCCTTCACCCCTAGCAGCTGGGATAGGCTCCTGACCCTGAATGCAGGAATAAGGGGTAGATGATTGATTGATCGACTGAAGGTAGGAAAATGTTCTGTTTGCAAAACGTGACTAAAAAACATCACAAATTGCAATGATAAAATAAAAATGTGTTTCCCAGTGTTATTAAGCCATGATGAACTATTCTAGATTAAGTGTCATTTAAACCCTGTCCAATCCAGTGTGCTCTGGCAGTAAAAGCAGGGGAGTCTTAAATCACTGCCAGTAAAAAGATGCATTTGGAGGATCCCACGGAGTCTTAGGCACTGTTTGAAGGAAGAACATCTGGCACATTTCATGTCTCACTTCCCAGTAGTAGCTGTAAAGCTCCAGTAAGAACAGACAGATCTAATTTCACTTGGGCAGACTTGGGGGAAAAGTTTTAACACCACCAATTCCACCAATCAGGGATAGGATGATCATTTCAGTGTTTACCCACTTCCTCCCTAAACCCACATGGTGATTCTATTATTAAAAAACAGATTTTGAGGTAAGAAAGTACTTTTTTGACCAAGACTCTATTTTGTTTAGTATTTATACTATTGCGGATAAAATCATATAACTTATATTTGATTAAATTGTGGTTTCTTGGGTAAAATGTGATGCATTTTTTATGCTAATTTCAAACCACTCTCCTACTACAGAAAGCTAAACAATGGCTAAGAGGGGTGGGTTGGGTTGTAACATATCTTTAAAAAGGGTTACAATCATCCCCTTACATACAACTAAGGACATAGTGTTTTTAAAAACAAGCATCCGATGAGGCCACAAAGAAAGGCAAGTCCGAAGGCACATGGGATCTGCCATGTAACATTGAGCAGATACTGCAAATCACTGCAGAAGCTGAGAGACCAGGGGGCCAGAGATCTTCCAAGTGTAGGTGACCACATTAGCAACAAAGTTTTCTCTGAGCTGCAGGAGAAGGTGCTGGCTGACTATTTGACTCAGGCAGCAGACCTGTATTCTGGACTGACTCCACATGAGGTAAACATATGACAGGTTAGCCAGTAGAACTTAATACTAGCGTAGGTGCTGGTATATAGAAAACTTTTTTGTGTCTATGTGCTCAAGTGTTCATATTCTTTTAGGTCAAAAGGTTTGCATATCAACTGGAAGTAGTATTTAATACGAAACATGGAGACTGGTTCACATTCTTCATGAAGCGGAACCTCAGCCTGTCAGTGAGGAGTCCAGAGGCAACCAGCATTACATGGGCCACAAGGTTTAATGTGGAACATTTCTTTAACAGACAGGTCATTGAGAGATACAACACTGATGGAAGCAACATAGCGAATGTAGGTGAAACTGGTGTAACAACAGTCCAGTCACCAAACCGTGTTGTTGCATGTCATGGAGTCAAGCAGGTGGATGCGATGACATCGGGTGAGAGAGGTGTGCTTGTGTCAGTAGCATATTCTGTGCAATTTCCCCCTTTCTTTGTATTCCCTCGTAAACATTACAAGAAATATGGCCCAATAGGGAGCGCTGGTAGCGGTTTCGCCTCTGGATGGATGCAAGTGAAAGACTTGCTCTTATTTCTTGATCACTTTGCAAAACACACAAAGGTCAGCTCCGAGAAGGAGGTTTTGCTCTTGCTGGATAACCACTGTTCACATCTATCTGTGAAAGCTATTGATTTCTGCAAAGAAAAGGGAATTGTGCATGAACTGGCTCATCTGCAGTTCATGATGTCACCATGCCCTGTGCTCCAGGTGAGCCAGGCACCTTGGGGTTCACCAGGCGTTCAGTCCTTCAGCAGTAAGGCCATATCCCAAAGCAGGGCCAAAGAAAACAACTGTCAGGATCCGGTGTACTCATTAATACACCAGTGAAGCAAGCACTGATGGAAGAAAAACAGAGAAGAGCCTGTAAAATAAGTAGAAAGAGTACCTTGGGAAAGACTAAAGGCAAGCAAAAGAAAAAGGAGAGAAAGCCCACCAAGAAAATGTTGAAAGCCAGTGCTGAGAATTCTGAGACTACTGATGATGAAAACCTTTGTGTTGTCTGTAGGTAGCCCTTTGGCAACTCAAAACCATAGGAAGTCTGGGTAAAATGTGCAACATGCAGTCTCTGGGCCCACCAAGCCTGTACTCCAGGTTTACCCAGATTCATTTGTCAGCATAATGACCCTGATTAAGAAAACACACACTGTTCTTATTAGACTAATATTTTTTTTTACACAGATCCATTGTAGTAGAGTGGGTTTAAGCATACATACCATTAAGGAAATTTGTTCTAGCAGACTAAATTACACCCACCAGAGATATTCTTTTTTACTAAGTCATTTGTACCAAGTCCAAGTCAAGTCTCCAGTCTTTGTGTTTGAGTCCAAGTCAGGTCTCAAGTCTTTGAGTGGCAATGTTTACATGGCGACTCTAAATGAGGGATTTTTGAGCTGTAAATGTTAAGCTCTAAATGTTTAGAAGATATGCTAATTGGCCACGCCCCACTATTACAATTGGCTGTTGCTAAGCAGGGGGCGGGGCTGTGTGCTGTGAAATGCCCTCACCAACATGGAGGATTTGTCTTAAGTGATCTTAAATCTAAATATTAAATATGAAAAATATATCTCCACTCTAAATGTGAAACTCCACAGTTAGATGGGGCTCGGTGACACCTTTCCAACCACCCCTCAAAAACCGTCATTAGCTGAAAAACGTTCTCCTCGGACAAAAGTCTAAAGTCAAGTCACAAGTCTGTTTGTGCCACTTAAGTGCGACTCAAGTCCGAGTCTCAGACTCAAGTCCCCATCTCTGACACCCACACACACAAGCTCACGCACAGCACCTGAGTTAAACTTTTTTTTTTGAGTTGTGGTCATTCACAGAGAGAAAGACATTGTTCTGTGGTGTTGTTCTTTTATTTCAATAAAACCTCTTTTTGAAGCATATAGCCTGGTGTGGCCAATGTTTTTGCTTCTTTTGTCTAACTGTTCACCCCAGCATGTGCTACAACCTACCCTGGTAGAGTAACGAAGGAGCAGCATGTATTTGTCATGACCTCACGTGGCCTGTGATATTCTTGCAGAGGTTTGATGTAGTGCAGTTTGTAGCAAACAAATGTGGGTACTTTGTATAAAAGTTCCAAAACTCTAGCTCAATAATTCTGTGAGTTATAGGTGGTAGAGCCATACGTGTTACAAGCATAACCAGTCTCCCCCTATTTGGTCATGGCCAGAGGATCTGTGAGACAACTGTCTGGAATGTGAGAGCCTCTGGACAACTGTCTGGAATGTAGCATTTCTGCAATGTCACTTCTGTTCCATGAAGCAACAGTAAGTGGATAATAATTAGTTGTGCAAAAAATCACATAAAAATAGCAGCAGCAGGGCTGAAAATGAGCAGTACATTATAAATGAAGTGGTTTTGTGTGACTGTAAAGTACAGTTTTTCAGATGGCAGGGGCAGAACAGTGTAAAGTAGTCGTTTTTGTCACACATGAACACACCTCAGCACAGCACACAAAGGGCACAAGGTGAAATTCTTTCTCTTCCCTTTAACCCATTCGCCGAGGGAAGTCATTGGGCTGCCAATGACTCAGTGCCTGGGGGGCAGTGGGTGGGGAAGGGAGCGTCAGTGGTGCCACTGGCTGTCCTGGGATTGACAGGGCTGTCCTGGGATTGACAGGGCTGTCCTGGGATTGACTAACTATGACAGGATAATTCCCGTAACACAAGGCCATCAGCTGCCCCAGCTAGCTGTGGGAGGGATATCTTCCACATTGCTGGTGTTGTGCCAGTGACAGAAAAGAAGAGAGATCTTGTGATCTGAGGTGGAGCAATTCCCGAAACAGGCTGCGCATTTATTACCATTTCATGGAACAACTTTCTATGAGGGAGCTTTAAGAGACAGACGTCTGGTTCCATTCACTGGCATTGTGAACAAATCTAACTGAATTTTTCCAGAACAGAAGGTTTCTCCTCGACGCCACTGTACCATGTTGACATCTTAATCACTTAATTATACAGCAAATGGGTGGATTTCCCCTTTATGGTTTAACACAGCACCTCAGCATTGTTCTGTAAAACATTTGTTTTACCATGTCAAAAATTACAACACTTCTTAAAACAACAATGAAACACAAAATCAGCGTGGGTTAAACGCTTTAAAGAGTGAGTGTTAAAAAGTTAAATAAACATTCACAGATCAGATTGTGTTAGATATACACTGCCAGTCAAAAGTTTTAGAACACATTAATTTTACAGTTTTTTTATCTTGAAATTCAAGCGGTTCAATGTCTTATTGTTCATTCGGCAGAAATTTTTTCCCAACTATGTTGCAGAAGTTCCCGTAAGTGTGCGGCTCTTATAGGCTGCTTTGCTTTCACTCTTCTGTTTTCCAGTTTATCATCTTGTTCTTTTTTCTAAGGTAGTTCTGGCAGAGCTTGGATGTTTTGGGTCACTATCTTGCTGTAGGACGAACCCGA
>JBBJLR010144452.1:0-15945 GCA_037577145.1 Brachypetersius gabonensis
CTCTCTCTCTCTCTCTCTCTCTCTCTCTCTCTCTCTCTCTCTCTCTCTCTCTCTCTCTCTCTCTCTCTCTGTGCTTCCTGTGTTTGTGTGGACTCTCCAGTTTGCCAGGTCGACATGGACTGAGCGTGTCTCTCTCTCCCTCTCTCTCTCTTTTCTCTCTCTTGTATGAGGGAGTGTGTTTGGAGCCGTTTCTCTCAGATGTAGGAGTTCAGCCCTGGAGTCGGACTCTTAAGAGGAAAGACTGTTTTCTGTTTATTTTATTTTTTATTTATCGAGACGATGGCGAACGACTCTCCTGCGAAAAGTCTGGTGGATATAGACCTCTCTTCTCTGAGGGTGAGCCTGCCGGATCTCTTCGACTAACACCATCCAGCTACATTTCCACCCTTGGTGTCTTTTATTGAAAGTCTTCTCTGTCTTTTTGTCGGTGTGTGTGTGAATATGTAACACTTTGCCTGTGTCTGTCTCTGTGTGTGAGTGGATGTATCTCTCTTTCCTTTGTCTGAAATGCTCTGGCATGTGTTTGCAGCGAAAGCCCCAAAGAGCAACAGCTGCTTTAAACATTTCATTTCTTTCACTTCTCCACACCACCCGAATTTTTTGTTTTTGTTTTGCCCCCTTTAAGTCCCATTTCTCATCTAATTTCTTGTCTCTCTCTTTATATCTCTTTGTCTCTCTCCAGGACCCTGCGGGGATCTTTGAATTAGTGGAAGTAGTTGGAAATGGCACATATGGACAAGTGTACAAGGTTTGTCTTTTAAAAAAAAAATAACTGCTTATTTAAAAAAAAAAACCAATGGCTTATATTTTGTGCACTGTTAGTCTAACGAAGCCCGAATAGACATAGGGTGGAGGAAGGTACAGGAACAGGACACTGGTAGGGCTTTTCTTTAAGGCGTATTAAACTGGGATGGAGAATGGAAATGCAACAAAAGCGTGCTCAGATCCCTTCCAGGTTTAGTGGCGGTCTTCTGGGGGAGAAGCCCACCCTGAGTGCGGTAAACATCAGCCGTTAAAGCCTGCAACAATAAGTGGAGCAGCAGCTTTGTTTTCCTAACACTTTAAGTGTGTTTTTGTGTGCATGGACACTGGTGTGTGTGTGTGTGTGTTTGGTGCATGTTTTTTATTGTTTAAGGTCAAATTAATGGAGCATTTTCAATTTTTGTTTAACTTTAGTAGGCAGCCGCTACCAGCCGTTGCTGCATCCAGGCAGCTCTCTCTCTGAGAGCATGTACGGGGGCTGACATCACATCCTGTTTTGTAGGGACTATAGCTGAGCCCGGTTTCATTGGTCAAACTTCACCCGTTTTTTGCCCATATTTAAAAAAATATATATATCTACTACGCGAAACTGATACAGTGTTAGGTGTCCAAGCCAGTACAGGAGCGCTGTATTGTTTTATGTTGGGTGGCATTTGTCTACGCCCTTAACAACAGGCCACGCCCCATGACAACAACCTGGTTACCCAGATAAGAACGTAGGGCAACTTCAGAAATGGCATAGATCAATTTTTAAAAAATGTTTTGCTTCGTTCTGAGACTGGCTGCCCGGATTCTATGCAGAGAGAATTTCACACTGAATCATACTGTGTCCTGTTGTCTGTTCATGTGCACACTTTACAACAGAGAGCCACATTCCTGGCCGTTTTCATGAACTTCTTTTTATTTATTTCAAACTATAATAAACAAACCTTTATCATACACTGTTGTGATCGCTCCGAGGGTCCTTTTGTTCGAATGGAAAGATATTCACAGCAAATAATCCGCGATAAAGGCGGATGTGCTGCTAAATTGTTTGGTGTTCCAGACGCACATGATTTATTCATGATGTTATTGATTAGTTTGTTCGCATGTGGCTCGTTTCATGCTGTGTGTTCATTGTAAAGACCCATATGGGCCAGGGGTGAGGGCAAAAGGGTCAGGTTAGAGAAGAAAATCGTAAGACAGTGCAGAGATGTGCAACGTAGACTCGTTTTCTGAAATGATGACAAACATCTAACTTTCCTTTATAAAAAGCTGGAGCGAAAGAAACTCATGTGGCAATAATGGCTTTATATGAACTCCTATGCTGAGACAGTGTCTGAATCTGTTCACTCCCCTGCATGTGACTCATGGAGTTACGGTTAAAAGGCGTTGCATCTACATTGCATTGCCTCTCCTTTTTGTGTACTATGGCAGACATGGTGTGAAGTCATGCAGGCTGTTTGCAAACCTTTTTGTGTTCCTTCACTGCCGGTACTTTTCATCCTTTACTCTCAGTGACAGCTGTGGTAGCCTATTCTTGGTGTCTTGGTACATTTAATTAGACCAGTGCTGTCATATTTCTGATCAGTAGGCGTTGCAGTCTCATGTAGTCTGTAGATTCACTATAGCTGACTGTGGCTCGCTGTGCCGCACAGGCCCTGAACATGTGATTATCTGCTGTGTTTTCTTAAGCTGCGTTCATTGTTGCCGGCTAATGAAATACTTGCATGCCATCTTCCATATGTGAACAGATGGTCTTCTTGGGCCAGAGTAGTTTAACCCCCTCCCCTCTTTTTGTAGCACGATCTCATATACAACCGCACATAATAACATGGGTTTTGTTAATCTGCCTCTTTGCATCAAAGGCTGACAGGGCTATATGTGTCCTGTTCTATTAATGGGCCTGTAGCGAGTAAAGAACGCAACACATAATTTCACAAAGCACTCATTTCCTATCTGCTTGGCCCCCCAGCGTTGCTCATTGGGAGAGTTGGTCGCTCAAGAGAGTTCATTCTATGGTCTGGTGATGTGGTGAAGGCACATCAGTATATTTTGTTTGTATTTTTGCAATTGGCAAACATAGAAAGGCTACAAAAATTGCGTTGTTACAGAAGGTAGTGTGTCAGACTGCCGATTCTGTGTTGTTAGGCTAATTTTCTGACTTGATTTCACAGATCTTAATAATATAGAACATAAAATAGTATAGACTTCTAATGTTTAAGAGGAAAAACCTTCTGATTTGCAAAATTTGACATAAAAGTGATGAATTGTTCAGCCCTTTCCTGACATTTATCATGATAAAGAGAGCATATGGTCGTATATTGACCCTGTTGCTTTTATGCAGTATTGTATTCCTCTGTTAATCGCTACGGTCACTTGGTTTAAGTCACGAGTGCATCGAAACCGTAAATTAGTGGCGCATTACGTCGACTGAACTATCAGTTGTCGAGCTTTCAAGATGCACAGTGCATTAAGACACAATGAGAGTGCAGGACCAGACTGTGCTCGGCTCTGTTTGTCTAGTGTAGGCGTTGGGGGGGGTGGGGGTGGGTGGACTTGATGTTTTGAGGGATTCGGCTCGCATCATTATTCAATGAGACGACTTCTGTTGATAATGCGCTCGGTGTCTCTCGAGCAACGTTTCTCTTAATGGCTTTCTTTTAGCTTACTTGCTCTTGAATATTCAGAGATTTGATACACTGGCCCAGCGTGAGCGTTTGCCTGTTACGCTGTTCGTCACAGACAAGACACAAGTCTCCTTTCTCCTCAACTGAGCTTCTGCACTGACCTCTCTGATTGGACGTTTGTCTTGCTCATTTATCCGAGTGACAAATGAGCAGCGCTGCTTTAAAGGCTAGGGCTGCAACTGGTTGAGGAGCAGCAGCTGTTGTTGGTTCAGTAAAGGTCCTAACTGCCTCATTACAAAGGTGTTTTTGTTTAGGTTTCAGTTCAGACTGGCTCCTTTCTCAGCCCGAGGAAGAAAGGCCGTTTCAAATGAATGCGCTCAGACAGCATCCCAGTGTTCACAGTGTTGTAGATCAGTATGTTGTGGTTTTGTGACATGAATGCACTCAAATAATTCACTCTGAGTTAGAAATGACATGATTGTGCTGATTCTTGAATATCGACCGACACTGATGTATTTTTTAAAGAACTAGGCAGGCATGACGTGATCAGAATCAGAGCATTATCGGAAGGTAATTGCTAATAATACACTTTCACCTTTTACTCTTTGGGCAAAAGTATTGGGGCGCTTGATCGTGCCATCAACAGGGACTTTAATGACATAGCTTTCAAATATATAGACTTTAATATAGAGTTGGTCCCCCGTTTGCAGCTAGAACAGCTTCCACTCTTCTTGGAAGGCGTTCCACAAGATTGTGGAGTTTCTGTGAGAATTTGTGTCCATTCGTTCTGTAGAGCATTTATGAGGTCAGACCGTGATGTTGGACGAGAAGGTCTGGCTCACAATTGCCGTTCCAGTTCCAAAGGTGTTGGATGCGGTTGAGGTGCGGGCTCTGACAGATTCTTCCTCACCAAACTCATCCAGCCATGTCTTTATGGAGCTTGCTTTGTGCACTGGGACACAGTCATGCTGAAATAGAAAAGCTTCTTCCCCAAACTGGGTCCACAAAAATGCAAGCATTACGTTGCCCAGACTGTCTAGGTATGCTGAAGTATTAGGATTGTCCTTCACTGGATGTACGTAAGAGGGGGAAACAGGTGTCCCAATACTTTTGTCCCCATATATATTTCACTTCTTTGAAAAGTTGGCATCAGGCCTCAACTCCCAACACCAGTGTGTCTGTATTACGCCAGACATTATCATGAAATTTTAGCCGGCAAATAATTCTTTGAGTAATAGTGAATAACATTTTGTTGCTGATGTTGTTTTAAGCAATCATTAAATTAGGAGCCTCGAAGGAGTGGAACTAGCTGGACGATGCTTCTTGGCTGTGTTCACTTTGCAGCAAACTCGAGATTGAACTGCTCTGCACCGCAGTGTTGACAGTTACAGAGTCATGTCAGGCAAAGAGTGTGCAAGAAACACACACACACTAAATTTAGTTCCTAGACAACAAACAAGCATTGGCCTAAACAAGTTATAGTGCTTAAAAGCATGAATGTCTCGTTAAATGACCCAGAGATGGTTCCATATTTCTTTAATTTAGATTTGTTTGTGAACACACAACTTCATTTAAAGAAAGTGTGCCATCATTTCAAATAATTGTGAATACCAGGCGATTATGTAGTGATTTTGACAGTACTTCTCCTTCTCAAGAACTCTAAAAACGATCCATTTTAATTAAAGCACTTCAGTTTAGATGGCCATCTAAGCCCTGCGGTCAAATTGCTTAAAACATTACACAAAGAAATGCACCGATAACACCATGAGCAACTGAAGGAAAGAAAGCTTTTCTTTCCTTCAGTTAGTCAAATTCACACCCAAAATGCAGAGTTAATACATTAATGTGCAAATCAGACCCAAGCTAGATTGTAAGGAACTGTAATTTTAGTTTAACTACTGTTGGCCTGATAACAATACAGTATCAATCATATCAAATTGATGGAATCTCTAATATTAGTGTTCATACACTAAGCACTAAATGTCAAGCGAGTCATCTGTCTTTAAGGGAATTGTCTTCTTTCTTTAAGGGAATTGTCTGAACGGAATGACTCATCGATTATGAAATTTCTCATCAGTCCTTTTTTGTGTTTTTGTCGGTGATGATGACTAGTGGTTGCCGCCCTTGTGTTATGATTTGTGATAACAGTAAAATCAAAGTCACCGTTAACTTTGAGGTCAAAGATTTGAATCTATAGCTTGACTCTGTGTTGTTTGATGAGGGTATTGTGCCATGATGTGTGGAACAAGACTGATCAGGTTGAGATCAGGTTCAGTGAGCAGTGCAGAGGTCTCACACAGATAGGAAGTTTTATGACAGCCTATAGGGACGATTCCAACATCTTTAAACCCAAATTGGCCAATTTGTGGCTTTTTTAAAATCAGCCTTAAACTGAAGCACATATTGTGTGGGAAAAATGACCACATAAAGCACAATTCCAGTGCTTTTTCCCAGCCAAAGATGCAATAAATGGCCTTATTCTCTTTAAATAACATCAAACCACAACATTCAAAGTAAGAGCATTTTTATACAATATTTTATACAATAAAATAATTATGCAATAAAATAGGACACATCAAAATAACAGTATGGCCAATTTCCGATCTTCTATTAAAGCAAAATCAGCTGTTCCTTGTCTGATTCAGACTGCATCACTAGTGGTCACCATTATGGAAGATGTCACTCTAAATCATTGTGGCACCCATTTGTACAGCAGTAAAGACAATATTAAGCTGTGTATTTTGTTTTCAATAACACAGTAATGGGGAAAAGGAGCAGTATGAGAGTTTTAATTCCCTTAAAGAAGTGTATCAGTGTTTTGTCTTACCTCCGCCCCCAATCCATCTCTCCGTTTTGATGTTCTAATCCTCTGGCTCACTTTCCTGCAGAGATGCTTCAGGTGCCTGTTGATGATGTACTGCTTGATCCGTTTGACACACTTCTTTCAATGGATGACCTTTTTTTCCGTCAACACACGACTGCACTCTCCCTGAACTCCCAGAACCATTTCTCATCGGGCCCGGGCCCCTGACTGGCACAACAACAAATCATATGTATTGCCGTGCCAAGAACAGCTATAGGCTTGAACTGTTTCCAGAGGACACTTCATGTGTTTGAGGGATGAGTCAGAATATTTCAAAAGTTATGTTGTGGGTGTGTGTGTGTGTGAACAGTGAGATTCATCAAGTGTTAAGTCACCTCAGCACACCACAGCACACAGTGTGCAATACATCCTCTGTGTTTAACCTTCCTCTGTATTTAAGTGTAACAGTGGGTAGTGTACCCAGGGACTTTAGCTTTTAGCCTGCTAGCTTCTAGCCTGCTAGCATGTGTAGTGCAAAGCACCTCTGTAGCATGTAGAAAGCACAAATAGATAAAGTCTCTACTTAACGCTTGCTCTGTTCATATAGATATAAAGGAAAACAGCTTTAGCATCACAGTGAATTCATCATTTGGTACCGAATAAATGAGGTGAAACATCATGTGACTGGTCTAGTAACGTTGGCTTAAGGTGAACACAGAGATTAGCGTTTGATCTGAATACCTTCAGGTATTTGTTGTGCACAATTTCAAGCAGCTTGTTACTTCATTTGTGTTTGTGGTCTGAGTTTAATGTGCTAGTAGTAGGAAGGTTGCTTTCGGGAGGAGTATTAGTCAAATGTTTTTCAAATGTATTAGAATATGTGATTTATTCAACATGTCCATTCCTAGTTTGTTTTACTGCACAGTCTTTAGCGTTGTCTCACTGCAGACGTGACCTCATGGTTAAGTGTTGGGACCACTACGAGGTCATCACTACCCACAGCGTTCAACTGGTAGTGAATGTGAAAACTGGTTTAACCGCATTCATGAATTACTTCCTCTTCTCTGAAAGGCAGTTCCTGAAACTGACATTAGTTTGTCTGTAATTTCCTCTTTTGCTATAATCGTTCTGTCCAGGTGGGTAGAGCTAGCCATCATTTCCTTTTTAGTTTAGTTTTTTTGTCTCCGTAACCTTCTCTGTACCTCATTTGCTTGAGGAATGTCTCTCAAGTGTAGTTTCATCCACTGGTCTCTTGCTGTTTCTAGCATGGGCAGTCACTGGAATGGGGACAAAATGCATAGAGTGACTCCTAAATGCCAGGTTAAGTTTATTCCTAGTGTGCACATTTCATGTGGAGGAGTTTTCGAAGCATTATACAAGTCCCAGATTGCTCTATAAGCTCTAGATGCCTAAAGTCCTTGGTTTGTTCCCAGTGATGGTGAAATATTAGAGCCTAGAACGTTGTGCATTCGCAACAGAAAGCTAGCCAGATAACTGTGATTGATGCGTCCTTGCTGAAAACAGGCTATATCTGTGATTTGTTTGGTGTGTTTGGCCTAGGATGGAGGACGGTCCCTCTGGGGGTAGTTAATGAGCGCTGCTACAGTCAAAAACACACATTTTTAAAAAAGAGATTAATCCAATATGTTCGCTGTATTACCAGTTGTGTCAGTTACCAGCAAACTGCACTGTAATTCTGAAAAGTGCTGCCAAATGTTGAATATATATGGCAATGGAAGTCAAGCAGACTGTTATGTTTGTTCGATTTCCGCTGAAGGAGTTGTTGGATTACAGTCGCTTTGAAATGAAGTTGCAGCACAATAATTGCGAGCCCTGATGCAACCAGTAGAACTCCCCTTTAAGCAGTTAAAAATAGCTCATTTTAAAGTGTTTATTGAAGTTCGGTATGAATATTGGTGGTTTCAATATTGGTGGTGTAAAAAAGTGGTATTGTCGTCCGTTCATGTTTGTTTTGTCGAAAGTACTGAACGCAAAGTTGTTTTTGACACATTTTGATGTCCTTTGGGGCTCATTTGAATTTTAGGTGCCTTTTTGGGAACTGAATTTCAATCAGCTTTGTTTTATTTACATTTACATTTACATTTATGGCATTTGTCAGACGCTTTTATCCAAAGCGACTTCCATTCTCTAACTGCAGGGGACAGTCTCCCTGGAGCAACTTGGGGTTAAGGGTCTTGCTCAGGGACCCAGTGGTGGTGCTGGAGGTAGGATTCGAACCTGTGACCTTTTGGGCCGGAGGCAAGTATCCTACCACTAGGCCACCACCACAGTTTTACTGATGTTGTTTTGTTAAGATTGTCCATAACAGGCACGACTGGTACTGTCTGCCCTGGTGTAGCCTGAAGTGCCCCTGTGGAGGATGGGCAGTGTCTAAGCAGAGCTTTGGAATCCGTTTTAGTTTTATCTCTCTGGCTGTGTGCCAGCTGGCGTTCAGGCCTGGAAATCCTCAGGTGGCCCTCTCTACCGTCTCCCAAACGGCCTTCAAGTAAAGAATGAGAGTACATTATTGAGATGTGCCGCGTACGAGAGGGGGAGAACAATTCCACCCTACAGTGGCCATATATAGTCAAATGAATCACTGTGGCATTCCCCTTTTCTGCAGTTTACAATTTTCTCATGACATGGACTCCGCTGTACATGAGTGCAAAGAGGTGCCGCCAACGTTCTGTCTTCTGTTTTTTCACCTCCCATTACCTTTCTTCTTATTATCCTTTCACTGTCTCATTCAACTGTTCCTCCGTCCTCTAAAATGGAGGCTAATCTTTGTTTGCCTTAGCATGTCTTTGGCTCAGTGTCCTCTGTCCACCTCCTCCTTCCGTCTGACCATGTCTGTATGAGCATTGCTGTTTGAGTTGAGGGTTACAGTGTTAAAGGGCTGCTCTATACGGATTTGCCCACTACTGCTCAGAATGATGACTGCTGGACGGAGGGGGAGGATTCCATCACAGGACAAACTCACCTCTAGTCGTAGTGCCAGGTTTTCAGGTGTTTCACTTCATGGTGGGAGGTCATGAACTTGAACCTCGACAGTGCCAGAAATTCCAGACAGCATAATTGGCCCTATAGAGTTGAATGAAGTGGGGTGCATGAAAATGTAAAATCCTGTAAAACCAGTTTTGACTGCTTGTTAAACTTTTCAACTGAATCTTGATGAGTATTTTGGATATCTTGCCCACTGCTGAGAATACATGGTTGGGATCGGTCAAGATCGGAAGATTTCCACTTCAAATCTACAAATTCATGGTTTCTGCTGCAATTTTGACAAATAACATAAATCGCTCACACTGTCTTTGAATGTCTGCTACACAGCATAATTATACAGGACTGTTCTAAACCACTGGTCGCCTCGAAACACTTAAGTTGATTCATGTCATTTCACACGGCTCTTGTTTTTTTATTTTTAAATAATTTTAGATGTAAGAATGAAGTTCATATTCAGACTTTGAAAGAATTGAAAGAACAGCAAATGTGACTTGTGTGTTCATTTATTCCATGTAGCATGAGTGTAAGACAAAGCAAATAAAATCATGGCCTTTATATCTCAAACTTGTCTCAAACTTTGGATGCAATGATTTTTATTCATTTCTCTAGACTAGATTAAAATGAAGGAGCAATAGTTATACTAAGTATGCTCTTTGTAATGGAAAATGCAGTTGTACAATATCCGCAGCACATACAGAGAAGCATATGATGTAGCGTAATGAATCACAGTAGCGGGAAACCTTGTCAAGTTTGAAACCTGGGACTTTTGACTAGTAATGCCGGATGTGTGTTTCACTGTAACAAAATGCATTGGTACCTCTTCAGCGACCGACATCTTGTTTTTCCTGTGGTCAGCAAAACCCAACATGTGGGCCCAAATGACTGGCCTCCCTCGGCGTTATTCTCTGCATTGGCATTCCGTCTTTCCACAGTTGCAGAATGTCCCTTACAGGCCCCTTGTGTGGGTGTTTGTGTTAAGTGGTACGCGGCCATTGTGGCCTGGCAGTCTGTGGACTTGCAGCTCCCTCTTTGGGCTTCCAGCAAGCATCTGTAGGACAATATATGGGCCTTGTTCCTCCGCCTATAGCCCCTGCTTTGGCTTTTGTGTGGGCTGCGTTGGGAGCTGGCTGGGCAGAGTGTTTAACACCCCCAATCTATCTGAGTGACAAACACTCTTGGCCACTGTTGACTGGTTTGGTCTCATGGCAACTGATGTATGAGGCCAGTCGCCTGCTGTACTTGGCCAGCGCTGTGCAGAAACAGGCTGGTCACGTGGCTACCCAACGGCTGGGAGAAAACGCTTAATTGTACACCCCCCTCCCCACCTCCTCATCCCCTGCCCCCAGCTAGTTGCCAGTGTGGCATATGGGACTGTATCTCACCTTTTCCTCTGTTGTCCCTTTGCGGCTGCCGTTTTCAGGCCTGCTGGCAATAGATCACAGCTCTCCTAACTTCCCCTCGAGGCTTACTGTTGTTCTGTTGTGGAGAACTGTGTTCGTTGGGGGGGAGGCTTTACATAGTTTGCACAAAACCCAGAAATCTCATGCGTGCAAATGACCGAAAAAAGATACAGCTCCGGGGGAAAAAATAAGAGACCACTGCAAAAACGTTCAGTTTCTCGGATTTGATCTTTTATAGTTCCAAGTGCTGAACTGAACCAGCTTTGCCTTTGTTTTTAAGAAGTGCTGACAATATTTCTCTTAATTTCCAAATAAAAATACTGTTCTTTAAAGCATCATTTAAAAGGAAATGACAAAACATCAGAATGAGAGAAATGATGCAGCGTTTGCAGAACTTGAATAATTCAAAGAAAACAAATCTCTTCACTCAAACAAAATTGCAATAATCACCTTTGACAAACTTCGAGTAGTGTTTTACCATCCAGCTGGTCTCATTGTGAGAGGAGAGAGTCGATTACAGCAGTGTTTTTATACTTTTCCCCCATTAAATTTGATTCAGGTGATCACTAATCAGTCTCTCATGAATCAGGATGAGGTGTTTGTGGAGGAATTTAACATTGGCTTGGATTGGTTGTCATACTCCTAGAGATGCTGATTAAAAAATAAACTGGAGTGGTCTCCTATTTTCTTCCAGAGATGTATTTTGTCAGTGTTTGTGTGATGTGTAGTGTGCCAACCTCAGTAAACCGTCTGTAATGTCTGTAATGTTGTCTAATCTGTGCTTGCTGCAGTTAACTGAAATAAGGTTTGAATGTTGAAGGGTGTGAAAGGATCAGACGTTTATTTTGAGCAGTTTCGTACGGTTCCTGGACTAGACGATAACATGGACTGGCCTCCTGACGGATCCACTTAATACCTGAAGTGGACCAACTTAACAATCTTAATGACTTTTGTTGAGCTGAGAGAGATGATGCAAGGCTGTGCAAGCTCACCTAGAAAGCCTCCGCAGTCTGCAGCCTCCCAGTCTGTCTCACACAGAGCAACATCCCGCCCCCGCCTCCCGCCCCCCGCCCTCGCTTCTGGATTTGTCTGAGCAATGCAGCTTTTGCTTAGAACTGTGTTTAATTGTTGAGCTTGATTGAACTATTTCTCAGAAGCGTCTTGTGTGGCAATATGTTGTCCGTCACATCTCCCTCTATTCAAAACCTGCGATACGGGAAAGGCCCGCCTTTTTGTGTTTTTCCTCCCAGTACTCACCCAGTTCCTTTGTGTCTACAGGTGTTGAACAAAAACTCTGATCTAAGATCAAGTACCACAACTATAGTATTTAGGTATTAGTTGCTTGAAGTCAGGATGAATGTATATATTTATTTCTCATTAGTATTATACATTTTTTGAATCCGTAATATTTTATATTTAAGAGACATTACTGCCAGAAAGCATGAGTGCCTTAATATGAGAGGACTGACAGTCTAAAGTAATATGTACCTCTAGCTAGACGTACTTTTTCAACATAGAGGGAACAATGAAAATATTGTTCTGGTCTCACTGTTACCTCAACAAATTAACATGTTGGGCGCGTCCTTCACTGAAAAGGTGTTGGGCACTAGTCTGTCTTTGTGTATGATCATGACTTATATTGGTACATATCTTAAATACCGCCGTTAGCAATGTTATGTTACTGTTAATTTCTTTAGATACATAATAAGATGCAGGAAATATTAATGGGAATTTTTTGCCCACTGTTTTTATTTTTATTTTTTGGTATAATTAAATAATTAAGCTATTTAGCTATATAGATTGGGCTATTACAGACAAACCTGGGGTCAAATCTGTTCATATTCGTGTCCTATCTGACGCCTGAGGCACTGTGGTGCATTGGTTTTGAGTTTTTCTTTTTCTTGACCAAAACACATGCTGCCATTGTATGTTAAAATCCCATTTTTTTTAAGCTTCACCACTAATGTACCCACATTTATCAACATACACAATACAACAAAGACAGGATAACTTCGAACATGTGTGTGGATTTGTCATACATTCGTGCCATAGGCATCAAAACATGCGATTCCTATCATGACCGCTGTAAACAGTGTGGGAGTTTCTCTTGGAACCTTATAATTCAGGTCCACATCTCAGGACCTGAATTATAAGTTAGTTTTCAAAAGGTGGTGAAATTTCCTTTCATTTACTCTAATATTAAAATAAGTCAGAAAACAGATCCCTAGCAGACACATATGTTTTGAGAACACAGCTTCAAGTGTGCCTGTGGCGTGCTGCTGGCAGTGGACGGGCATCCTCTTAGTGCAAGCTGTCTAATGCTGTCTAATACCTGGTAGGGCCATATGGACACGAGGCATGTCTCAGCAAGAGGGTCACCCAGCCCCGAGTCTCACAGACGCTGCGAGAATGAGGAGCAGGGAAGCTGTGGTCGCGGTAGAGGAAGCGTGCAGGGCTGACGGAGCCAGAGTTTCGATAATAACTGTCTACTATATGTGACCGTATGAAAAAAGTCGAGCTCGTTAAGCAGCGAGTTCAGAACTATTCATATAAGACTCAAATATGGCGGCCATATGGCTGTGATTAAGTAGTCTATTTTCAATTCAAAGTCATGCTGAGGGTTCTTTTAAAGCGTTAAACCCCTAAATTAACCCAAATTGGGCTCGCTTGGCATATCTTTAACTCTTACATGGTCGTATAATTGCACGGCATGCTCTGATTCAGTGCTCAGCTTTTTACTAATACAGCACAAAAGCAGTTGGATGAGCGATCAGCCACTTGATCAACATATAAAAGTCACCTGTTGTCTGTATGAACAGGTTCGTGAGACTATTATTTGTTTATGCTTGAAATGGTGCTATGCATTTCTGTCTAGCAGTGGAAAGCCACATCACACGCCAGACATATCTGAAGTCTCTGTTCTCGCCGCCACTGCCCTCCAAAGTATTTGTAGCATTTCTGTGCCTCACTTTAAAGGACCTGTTTTTTCCCTCAGCAGTCTCATTTCCAAGACTTAGCCACTGCAGGTTCGATCAGGCTTTCTGTTTGTATCATATACTGTATAGTGTTAGAAAGCTCAGTTTCTTTAATTTGATATGCGATGTCTCTTAATTCAAGTGTTTAATCCTGTGTCTGCAGTGACACATTGGGTCTTAAAGGGTTAAAGCCTCCTTCCAGCCCTACTCCACTCTTAATCGAAAAAGAGTAAAAGAGTCTTGACTCTTCTTAAGCTGTGTTGGTGCAGGGTACAGTATAGAGTATAGAGTGTGTGTATATGTATATATAGCCTTTGCGGTATCCCCTCGCTGTGCATTTGTCTTCATTTCAGCTGTGGAAACGTCTAGCCACAGACGCTTTAACATCCGTTCCTGTAAAAAGGTGGTTGTCGTGACATCACCTAAACCTGCACTGCTGCTACAGAAACCAGGGACTGTAGGGGAAGAAAGGTACAGATCATCATTAATGCAAAGCAGAAGCAGCTCCTTTTGAAAGAGAGCCATATTTTTGTTAGGACTTTCAGAGTTAACAGGCCCTCGCTGTGGTGAAAGTGCTATATTTAGCCCGGTGGAAACTGAATTGTGGGTTAGTGTGCTGGAGGGAGTGGTGGGCCACAGGCAGATTTGCTTTGCGCAGCTTTCGTGGTGCTTTAGGATCTCTATCTAAATGAGGCTGTTTTTTTTTGTTTTTTTTCTTCTTTTCCTTTCACTCACCCACTGGTCCTTTGAAAACCTTGTTTGGGCCTCTGATTAGGGCCCGGGAGAGAACGTCCAATAGAGCAAGTAAACCTCACAAAACAGGAGGCCCTACTTTGTGGCAAAAGTGTAAAGCGAAGCACATTCACTAAAGACAGTCCAGCTCACAGGAAGCTTCGCATCGTTTGAGCTCTCTTTTGAAGTTCTGTAATATAAACAGAGGAGCTGCTGACTCGAAGGTCATCTGAAGACTGCTGATGGCATGATAGCAATTTTTTTCCCCTTTGCTGATACTGAAAGTATGAATAATGACTTAGATAACCGTTCCGGGTTTTTCTTTTACTACCAAGCTTTAAAGTTGGCTGTTTCATAGAGAAGCGATCTGAAAGGATCACATTTAAACTGCCCAGAAAGCCCTATTACCGAGAAATGATACACACAAGGATAAAACCCATACATTTTTATTTAAAAAGTCATTTTCCCCCCTTATGCTAGCATTTTACATGATAAGATAAGTGCTGTCTCTATCTAACAGGTCTGAATACTGAGTTACTTGTGTAGAAGATTGAGGCCATCATCTAAGGTTAACTTGCCCTGAATACTTTCCACATAACCTCTAATGGGTAGAAGTTGTTGAATGTGTCACTTTCTCAGCTGCTAACCAAGGCTCTACCATACTTGTCACATTTTTCTGGTCCATTGGCAGCAGAGAGAGAGAGAACAAAGACCACAAACTGCTGATAAGGAGGGTTTGTTTTGTGTAACCCTTTTAACGGACGCTTCGAAGTCACAGCAGACATTATGTCCACTCGAAACCACACAACAATACTTGACATTTTGCTTGTTATGAGTCACAAAAGTTCATTTTTCTAAGGCTTAATTAGTTTGGACAGAAAACACTCCAGCAGTAGCATGCTTTAAAATAATTTCAGAAACCTCGTTGCGCTGCATCTGTTTTAATGATAATACAGAAAGTCCAACAAAGTGTTCTCGATTCAAACTCAGTTTTAGCACAACAGAGTGAAACCCAGGGCAGTTGTACCATCTGTGAACTACTTTTAAATCTTTAAACATACCATGACGTTAAAACTGATCTGAAAATACGGATTAGACCAACGATATGTTCAAAGAGAGCTTATGTTTATGTCCTGCATGCGAGTCTGTGTTTATGTATATAAGGAGAATTAGAAGAGCATATATACATCCCTACATGCAGTCAGCCATGGAAAAAAAATAAGAGACAGCATCATATTTTTCTGGTTATTGCTTTTGTAATTTGTGTGTCTGTGTAAAATGTCACTGTTTTATACACTGCTGACCACACTTGATTCAAAACTGCAAACCAAAACAATGTTAGGAGAAAATGTTAAAATACTGTACATATAAATAATTTATTTTACCTCGGAAATGTTTAACTACACAACACTTAAGGGCAGTGTGTCCCTGTGTGACAGTTTCATCCCATCAGAAACTGAATCAGGAGTGAAGCTGCTGGAATTCAGCACATATGGAGGCGTCTCTTATTTTTACACAGCTCACACTGCAGTAGTTCAGGAAAGAACAGCAAGTTGTGCATTTTATACAGACACACACTTACAATCAGTGGTGTGTGTGTGTGTGTGTGTGTGTGTGTGTGTGTGTGTGTGTGTGTGTGTGTGTGTGTGTGTGTGTGTGTG
>JBBJLR010144467.1:0-15085 GCA_037577145.1 Brachypetersius gabonensis
CCAACTTCATATTGAGATCTGATGTATCTAATGTGTTTCTTTAAAGTGTTCCTTTAATTTTTGTGAGCAGTGTATTTGAAAGTCCTTTGAGAAACCTGAAAAATGGTTCCTCAAGACTACATTAAAATTCAAGAAAGTCTAGACGTTTGGCAGCAAAATCTAAAGAAATGAGGGTTGTTTCAAGACTTTTGCACAGTACTGTAGGTCTGTGGGGTTTTTGGCTAGTTTTAAAAGGGCACATGATGCAGGGAAACAGATGGATGGCCTGTATGGTCAGTGGAGGTGACTGAATGGACGCTGAGTGTAAATGCAGGTGGACCTAATGGAGGTGTAAGTGTGTGTTAATGACGGGTCTGGAGTGTGAGCATGGTCTCCAACCGTGTGTGTTTTCTGCAGTAGGTGGAAAGAACAGCAGGCTTTAAGGCTGGAGGGGATATTTTGGCTGGAGAGCTGAAAGTGTTTGCCCGTTCCTTGTGAGAAAGATTAAAGACTGTTGTGAAGATGGAACATAAGCAGTGAAGTGAAAAGCGAAGTAAGTGGAGCCGTCTGTCACAGATTATGTCAAGACTTTTCTCAATTTTGGCACTGAAGTGGTGGAACGAACGTCCTCTGAGTATAAGAACTGCTGAGACCCTCACTGTGATCACATGGAGACTCACGACCCTCTTTTCACTGAACACTGAGGAAAACATCTAAAAACTTAACACAAACTTCTTCTGTGTGATCTGAGAAGGTTCTGGTGGTTCCTCTCTGTGTGATCTGAGAAGGTTCTCATTGTTTAACTCGGTGTGATCCTGGTTGGTCTGCTCTGTGTGAGAAGGTCCTGGTGGAAGATTAACTCCATCTCTGTTAGAATGTTAGTCACTAGCTCTTAATTGTAAGTCTGGGTTTACTGGTGTGAGGGGCGTGTTTTCTTGAGAAATGCATACATTCAGCCAAATTAAGCCAAAAGTTTCACTTTTAAGAGCGTAAGCACAGTGCCCACTGATCCCCTCACATCTTCTACAGCAAATGTAGCTGCACAGCACACACACACACACATACACACACAGTCCTGCTGCACTAAATGAGCAGGTCACACTTGATTTAAATCTCACAGCCCTCTTCATCATCACCACCATCATCACCATCTTCATCATCATCATCATCATCATCGACGTTGTCGTTGTCATCATCATCATCATCACCATCATCATCATCATCATCACCATTATCATCATTGTCATCACCATCATCACCATCATCATCATCCTCATCATCGTCGTCATCATCATCGTCGTCGCCGTCATCATCATCATTGTCATCATCGTCATCATCATCATCATCATCACCATCATCACTATCATAATCACCATCATCACCATCATCATCATCACCATCATAATCACCATCATCATCATCATCATCATCACCATCATCATCATCATCATCATCACCATCATCATCACCATCATCACCATCATCATCATCCTCATCATCACCATCATCATCCCCATCATCATCATCATCATCACCATCACAATGTCTCTGGCATTAACAAGTAATGAAATATAACACAAACACTTTAACTTTCCCATACCAGGGTGAGAGGGTAGACTACCTTAGCACCCACTAACCCTGGTGACTGTTCTGCCCCTACACTACAGTGAAAGCCGTTCAGGTGGTTTTCTTTCACTTTATGGGTTTCGTCTTAACACTGGAACAATCTCAGTGGAAGGTTGTTGCTCTAAAGAAGTTGCATGTTGCTGTCCCTGACAATTCCAGACGGAGCCAGGACTGGTGTTCTGGGTGTGTGTGGAGGAAAATCCTCTGAAGTGCATACATTTGTCACCTCCTGGCTGCCATCAGGGTTCCCCTTGGACACTCCTCTGAATAGCAGCTGATTGAGATGCCGTCACCATGTCTGAATATCATTTGTCTTAACTGTGTAGGACACAGGGTGTGTCTTTTGTGTGACAGTAGCTGGAACCCACGTCTCATGGCCAGAATAATTACAAGCAAGCAAAGTATCTCCATTAGAGAACTGTCTATCTGTAGCCCCTTTAGCCCTCTGGCCAATCTGACTTTGCTGTTTGCTCTGTCCAACTGACTGAGTGGGTTGTGGTCTCGGCCCACTCAGTTGGCGTTTTATTAAAAGAAATGCAGGGGATGCTTTCGTGATTGCATGAGGTCGGTTTCGGTACTGTACCAGAAAGGCAGCCAAACGCTGCTCAAAAGTTGACTTTGCCTTGAGGCAGTGTTTCACAGTTTGCACCTTGCGTTCTGCCCGTCCATTTGTGGCTGGATGGTATGTGCTAGAAAGAATGTGCTTTACTCCATTGACACACAGAAAATCTCCTGAGATGTAAACTGTGGCCCATTATCCGTGACCAATTGCTCTGGCAGTCCATGAAACATCTCCCTTAAGGTCTCAATTGTTTTCTCTGATGCTGTGGTGCAGATGACCGCAATCTCAGGACACTTAGAATGTGCATCAACTGCCACAAACAGCATCCTGCCTTCAACTGGACCTGCAAAATCCAGGTGAACGTGTTGCCATGGAAATGCTGGCCACTCCCATTTCTGATAGTTTGGCATTGTTCACATGACTTTGTTTTCATCTCAATTTCACGATCTACTCCTGGCCTCCAGAAATACTCCTTGCCAGCTCCTTCATTCTGACAATGCATTCTAACGGACCCGAGGCAAACATCCCGCAACTACAGTTAACTCCTTCCCTCTCACATGATATGGTCGCAGATCAGATGCAACATCTGCGGTGCAATGGACATCAACCCGTCAAGTACTTGTGACAGAACCAGGTCAGCTCTAACAAGAACATTGTCCACATGCCAAAATAAAAGATGTCCTGCTGATGAACAACTCTAGATGAATGTTCAGACAGGGGCAGTCGAGACAGGCCAACAGCATTTTGCATGTGCCTCCAAACGTCGATACTTAATTTCATAGTTATGTGCTGACAGTATGCTTGCACCTAGTGAGGGGATACCTGTGTGTGGCCAAAAATGGTCTGTGGTCAGTCAACAAAACAAATCATCATCATCATCATCATCATCATCATCATCATCATCATCATCATGATCATCTTTTTCTTCTTCTTCATCACCATCAGCACCATCATCAGTATCATTGTCTTCTTCTCCTTCCCCTTTCTTCATCATTTGGTTCCTGAATTACGGGTTATTCAGCCCACAGTTCAGTGGCAGGGCATTTTATTATCCTGTTTGGAAGTTTTCTTTGCACTTATTGTGTCCTTCAGGTGTGTTAGAATAAGGTGTACGGACAGCAGGGATCCTGTGGTCTCTGGTCTGTTTTTATCAGGTAGCAACAGGTTTCTGAAAAACAAAGAGAACGTCAGCTTACAACTCGGCGTCTCACGCGACTTATGATTTCCCTGCAGTCTTTCAGGTAATCAGCTAATTATCAAACCCTGCCTGAGAGCACAGTGCAGGACCTGTGCAGGACACCAGTTAAATAACTGATATTCACTTGTTTACCAGCATCGCTAAACACAGCAGCAGTATATATATTATATATATTATAGACTTTAACAAAAAAGTGGACTAAGTGAGAGAAGTCGACAAGTCGTGTGTTTTTTCTCTCTCTGTGTGCACTTGTGTACACAACGCAGTGTCTGCTTCTGATTGGCTTATGCTGACACGCGTTTCTTGACAAGAGGCATGGCAGCAGAGGTGGCAGACACACATCACATGTGTGGAAATACTTCACTGTAAACTATACAAACATCATGGAGATCAGCACAATCTGCAAGTCAGTGTCAATGTTACTGAGAACTTTAATAAAAAGTAGCTTGATGTTGGACACCTGTGTTCCACCACTGTGTCTGTGTGATGATGTCATCAAACAACTAGTCGACTTGACTTTGACTTTTTTGACGATCGATAGATAGATAGACGGATGGATGGATGGATGGATAGATGGATAGAAAGATAGATGTTCTGGCATGTATGTTCTGGGGTTGGGCCGAATACTTTGCCGCAGCCTCAGGCAAAGTGCTGTCCAGGGAGCTGAAGAAGATGCGAACGGCCACTATATAAACTCTGAGGCACGGTGGTTACCGCAAACAAGGTTAGGGTGCCCTATTTAAGGGGCCATCCAAGGATGAACGGGGGAGATGTTAATGATCCCTGTTCAAACTCTTTATTGACTCCCAGTTTCCAGCCCCGAGGATTCCCCCTGCTCCAGGTTGGCACGCCGTTGATCTCAGCGGTTGTTTGGTCTCTCCTGAGCATTTCCCCGACCCTCCCCAGATCCCCTTGTACCTTTCCCTAATACATCCGCACAACCTTCTCGCTGGGGTGGCTGACAACCCCATCCTTGTCTCCAAGTCTGTGTCTGAACCTGCTATATATGTATATATGTACATGTGTGTATAGTGTAATTGTGTGTATTTATTGCGCACAGGATCAGACTGGCAGACCCACCACCATGTTTAATAAGAATGTTGTTTGCTACTCTGAAGTGTGAACGCTCTAATTGGTGCGAGTGGCACCAGACTCACATCTAATCGTGTGTGAGGTGGGCTGTTTTTTTTTCTACTTGTTTTGGAAGCACTCCACTGCACCAGCATGGATGCCCATGCAAATCAGCCAGCACTCCCTGTGGACACGGAGAAGTCACCCACGCCAGACCCATTTATCCAATTTACACAATTACACACACTGTCATTACAGAATGGCTCGATTTGTAACCAGATTAGATCTCAGGAACAATGGAGACGAGGAGAGCAGTTCCAGTCGGATTGGTTCCCACAATAAATATCAACACCTACTTGAGCCTGGACGCTAAAATATTTTCAGTGATGCATAAATAAAACATCTGAGTGTTCTGTGGAGACATCAGCACTCAAGCTTATCATTCAATTATGTCATATTGACCATTCTATTGACATATTAATCAGTTGTAGTTGATATTCAAGTATACTGCCCTACAAAGCTGAAGTTCAGTAACTTTGCCAAAGCTGAAACTGAGAAAAATGGCTTTAAAGTTTTAGTATGAGTATGGATTTTGTAGTTACTGCAATTTTGACTCCATAATTTCTCTGAAACAGGACAACTTTGAACCAGGATATTTTCTCACAAGACAAAGGAGATGTCCTAATCCCCATTTGTAGTCTAAAGTAAATTTTAACCAAATATGTAATTACTGCACTTTGGCTTTGTAGGGCAGTATAGTATAGAGAAAGAGTAGATTCCAAACTTTCAGTCTAGACCACATTATATTATGTACAGCTTGTGCGTAGAAGAGAATATTTTATTATGGTATGAATTTACAAATAAAAAAATCACACCCTTTACATTTTTTGCTGTTCTGGCCATTTTTGATGCCAAACATCAAGATTAAATATGAATTAATCATAACTGTAATCTATTATTTGATGAACTTCATAAGCAATAGTGCTGTCAAAATATTCTCCTAGTTGTGCTGGAACGCTCTGTAGGATGACCTGATAGAACTTTTGATTGTGTCGCTTTTATTCAAATATGGCTTTTAAAGGAACACATTCCTCTCCTTTAGCAGGACAACACTGGCAGGAGACCTGTGGATAAATCAACAAGCAGTAGCAGAGTGGAGCTCCAGTTCCTTTCAAGGGCCTCAGTGAGCAGTGGTTCAGCCCTGCCCACCCACTCTGAAGTTATACGAAATGTTTCAGCACAGGCTGCAACTTGAGTGAAGTACTGTATGGAGTAGCCGGATATATCAGTATTAAAGACTCAGTACCAAAAACCTGTACAACACCAAAAAAACTTAATTGTAAAAGATAAAGTGAGGTTGGAAATGAATTGCAGCTCTTTTCGGATAATAAAGTTATACACATGCCATCTATTGACTATTAAAATGTGAGAAGAATGCAATCATTTCACAGCCCAAGTAATTCTTTAACCATTGCGTTCTGTTTAAATTTACTAACATCCTTTATGCTTAGGATCAATTTTAAAATTAAAATTACTACCCAAGTTTATGTGTCGGTACTTTATGTTTCTTTGTTGATGACCTAAATAGAGCGTTAAAATAAAACATAAACATATTAAAGGAAAATATTGAAGTTCTGTTTCTCTTGCCCATGTCATGTGACCTATCAGTGGTTCTCACAATCCTACATGTGTGATAATGTTCAGTTTTGGCCCTGATGCAGAGAGAATGTTTTTTTAAGATTTTAAATCTATATATGACAGTGTCCTCAGTATCACTGAAAACAACCGAAACAAATGTATGTAAAATGTTGATATTTCTCATGTGGTTTTTGAACACTGATGTACAAAATGTGTACAGACACTGAAAACACATCATCATGTTTATTTTGAGTTTTCATAGTTTGTCCCAATTAAAGTAGCCTTTTAAAAGTATTTTAATATGAAGCAAACAAATGATGTCAGTCAAATGGACCCCAAACATATAAGGAGACTTAAATTGTTTACAAAATATTAATAACTCTGTTCTGAACTCTCTGTGACCTCTCCAACTGTCTGGATGCTCTGAAGCTCCTCCACCTTCTGCTCCTCCGCCACTCCTGTCATCCACACACTTCATCAGTTCTGTAATTTCCTCTTCGACCTGATACGTTTCTGTCTGGGAGAACGACACTGTGGTTTTAATTAGGGCTGAAGGTTAACTCAGTCCTCCTCCCTCAGCAGGGAGAACCGAGGAACCCGTCAAAGCCACACATCTCCACTCATTAGTCGTCCCGAGGTGCTGTGTGTTCCACATGTGTGTGTGTTTTAACCAGCGGGGCTGATGAATGTCCCGGCGGCGTGTGTGATGACGACTGAATGGACCACCTGGAGTGTGGTTTTAATGGACCACCCCCCTCAGATACTGATATGAGGTACAAACCCATTCCTGGGAGACTCGTCCTCACCAGGACCGCTGAGACACAGTGAGTGTGGAGGTGAATTTCTGATGCGGTGTTAGTTTAAATGAAGCATACTTTATAACAAGGCAGACTCTAATGCAATCCGAGGGGCATTACCGCATAAGATGCATATGAACTCTGTTCCCCCTCGGATGCTGTCGCCCTGCTGAGCCCACTGAGTCGGCCAATCACAGTGGAGAGAGTGATCTGTGACTCTGACTCTGATTTAACCACGTAGCTTCGATTACTGCTGGCTTTAGAAGATGAAGTCTATCACACAGATCTCTGAAAAAGTACTTAATATTTTGTAAGCTGGTAAGGAGAACACAAATTTTTCCTTGATGTCTTCTACCAAACCAGGATGCTGATGAAATCTACAAGTAATAATGAACTTCTATAAGGAACACTTTGATATACTGTGCATAAAATCTCTATTTACTGTATAATGGTATTTGTATTTTTTCTTTTGTGTGTTTTATTTAGTGTATTTTGTCTTATTAATGTGAAAATAAAAACACTTACTGGTAATTTAAGCAGGTTTTACAGTTTTTAAATATTATTTTCGCAGGTGACTAAGACTTCTGCACTGTACTGTATGTATACAGTAATCCCCGCTTTTTGAGGCGTCAGACGTATTTTACTCATCAGACATAATCAAATGTGTATGTGTATTCATGTAGTGTACAGTGTCTGGATGTCGCGTGGTGATTTTGTAGTGCACTAATTCATGGCTGAAACAGTACAAAATGGCTGATTCACTACATAGTGCCCTACATAGTGCCCTACATAGTGCCGAACACAGTTATAGTCATATATACTGTGTCTATGGCTCTACGTCTCGGCTGGTTATTGTGGGGGGTCAGGCATCACATTACTTTTGTCCTAGACCTAGAGCGCTGGACAAAAGTATTGGGACACCTGACCATTACAGCAACAGAGACTTTAATGACACTGTATTCGGATAAAGACTTTTCAATGGAGTTTCTGCTATAATGGAGTTTCTGCTATAACTGCTATAAAGGTTCCGTCCACATGCTCTGAACTCGGTAGCTTGTTTTTATAACAAACTAGATAAAATGTAAATGTCCTGCAGTGGCAACTAGCCTTGATTTTATATTTGATTTGATTATATTAATGTTTAAGATGAGATTTACAGGAATATATGAACTGCAGCTGTGTGACTGTGTTAAAGGGAACACTGCTGTTAAAAAGCTCCTTATTTGTTTAAAGTGTTTGCAAACAAAATGTTATTGTGCTTTTATTCACACAGTAGTAATTTTAAAATAAAAGTACTCTAGTGGTTACACTATTACTTGAATGGATAATTTAATTTTGCATATAACACCGTGATTAATCACAATAAAAAATAATCATTATATATATATACTGTAACAGCTTAATCCTTGTTAGGATTGGATGTACATGGAGCCAATCCCAGGGCAAGTGTGAAGATTTTTATCCTCCAGTTTTAATATGAAACTCATGATGGTGGAAAATTGTGTCACGCAGATCCACACAAATGAGAAACAGTGAGAAACGCCATTATCAGCTGAGACCTCATTAACTTATAAAGCCTTTCTCCTGCTTTACAGTCTCTCCGAGTTCTTCTGTCTTGAGGCGGAGATCCTGCTGGGGCTGCTTTCCTTTCTTTTTCTCTTTTGCAGCTGAGAAACTCCACCCTGAAAAGCTCATTGTACTCACTTTTGACAACAGCAGCTTCCTTTGCTGACTCAAGACTGAATGTGTGATGAGCTGAGGCTCTCTGTAAAAGGTAAGGATTAGTGCTCCGCCTCTTCACCCAGGGGGATTAATTCTTGGAAGAATAAACAAGGCGGTGAAAACTGATGGAAAAGCAGCAGAAACAAACAGGTCGAGTCATCGCGAGAGGGTTCACAGACTTACACACAAAGATCTGTTACTTTTACGGTAGTTTTACCATCTGAAATTTAAATCTGTGGAAATAAAATAGCACTGGAAGTACTTTTTTTGCAGTTTAACTGAGTGAGCTGGAGGTTATAGAGTACAGTGCACCCCGTGTGAGGGGTGTACAGGCCTGACACCCTTCATTTAAATAGATTAAACTGTGTTAAACTGTCTTGTTGATTAAATGACTGAAATGGTAACAAACATTTTACTGTGACAGGCGGCAAAGTGCCTAAGGATACACACCTGTACTGGGTATACACCTGTTTTTCAGGGTTTGGCCCTTTACTCCCTGTGAAGGACTGTCTTAATGTTTCAGCATACCAAGACATTTGGACATCGTGCTTCCAGCTTTGTGGGCAGTTTGGTGAAGGCCCTTTTCTTTTCCAGCATGATTATGTCCCAGTGCACAAAGCAAGTGCCATAGAGACACTTCATATTATAGTCTTTTTATCTAAATGCAATGTCATGTTTTTGTCCATAGATCATACAAGGTATGTAGATAAAGGTGTTCCATTACAAACCACCAGTATACACATTAATGCCACGTTTCTATATGCTCTCAGTAAACAGCGGTAAAATAAACAAGGCTCCTGTTATGTAAGTTTGCTTTCACTTTGTGAATATTTACACTGTTGTGGATGCAGTGCAAAATAGCTTTAGTTTTGCTTGTAGTTGTGCTAAGGTCAGGTCTCTTGGGTTCTGGGTTAATTGTTCTAATTTAAAGCATTTGGTTTGTGTTTTTTCCTCAGGCTGAAAGTTCTTAAGCTTTAAATCATGAGCCTGAGCGTTGATTCTCAAGTCATTTACAGCTGTGTCTGGATCAGTTCTCAAGCCACTCAGTCCAGTCCTTTGGGTTGAGCCAGAGTCAGCTTCTTTATGGTTGTGATGTCACATCCATGAGATGAATAGAGAGATGGAATTGCTCGTTTAGGAGATTATGAAGTGACAGCAGACTTTCAGTGTTTAACTGATGAGCCTTGACTCAGATAATGAACTCTTCAGTAGGTTTAAATTCCAATTACACTCAAATTCAGCACACATCTTCCAATTAACCTTTACACGTTCCACCCAGGAATAAGATGCCGAGAGGTGAAAAATGATGATATTCTGTTCCGACTGGACTGATTACCATCTCATGACAGAAATCAGTGCCCAAATATGTCCTCTCTACTAAATTAATTCACTCGGTTTGATTAAAAGATATGTATTAGGGACTGAACAAATGTTAAATGTTATTATTTTAATGTCAGTAATGATATAAACTAAAATGTAAATTTGTGCAAAGAAAACATCCGTTTATGTACAGTATTCTAGTAGGCCCTGTGGCTGAAGCCCTAGCGCTAGCCTAGTTAACCTGGACATCAGAACTGGACCAAGGAACAATAGAGGAAGATCGTCTGGTCTCATGACTCACGTATTCTTCTACACATGTGGATGGCTGCATATATATTTGTGTGTCTTATCTGGGAAAAAGGTGGAGCAGGATGCATTATGTGAAGAATCTGGGGCAGTAGATGATCTGGGTGATGTTTTGCTGGAGAACCTTGGGTCCTGAATTCATGTGGACATTCCTTTGAGACCTAAACACTGCAGACCAAGTTCAGTCTTTCATGAAGACCCCGGTCCCCTAATGGGTGTTTCCTCTTTCAGCAGGATAATGAACCCCACACTGCAAACACTGTTCAGGAACTGCATGAGGAACATCTCAAAGAGCTCAAGGTCCAGATTCCCCAGCTTCCGTGGCACAAATTAGTCTGATCTATGGAGACCACACCTCAGAGTTTACAGGACTTAAAGGATCTGCTGGTGCAGAACAACAGACCTTCAGCGGTTCTTGTGGGGTCCAGACCTCGGCCAGTCAGCACTGTTTTGGGGTACAAGGGAGACCAACAGTGGTTTTAATGTTCTAACTCATTGGTGTACATGTTCTCGTGAATATTAAATAATGAATAAACCCTTCAGTCCACCAAATGAGGAGAAGGCCAAGATTTTGTCTGGTAGAAAGAGGTTGTGTGGGTTAAACTGAAGATCTTGATATAGAAAAGTTTTATTCTTACACATATATTTACTGTGCTACTGTGGTGAGAGAGAGAGAGAGGGAAAGAGAGAGAGAGAGAGGTGGGGATGATCCTGCCTTGCTGTGAATTTGACAAATATCAGCAGTTTCCACCACCCTCCCATGGAGCCTTCACACCTCCTGTCCTACTGCTGTGACACACACACACACAGCCAGCAGGTGATCACACACACAGATGGACACACAGCATCAGATAATGCCCACCTTTCAACTTCTGCCTCCATCCACTGTGCCTCGTTTTAATTCACTCAATGTAATTATCAGAAAACATCTTTTCGAAACGAGTGTAAGGTCTCCTCCATCTACAGTGATATATCTAGAACCGACTGAACGCTGCTTATGCTATGGCTCTACAGTCAGTGACTTATCTAGAACTTATTGAAACCTTTTTATGCTATGGCTTTACAGTCTGGAATATATCTAGAACCACTCACACTAGTGTTCTACAGTCAGTAGCGGCTCCAACAGTAATGGTAACTATCAGTAACAGAAGCAGTAGCTAATCGGTAAAAGTAGCAGTAGCTAATGGTAACATGAACAATGGTAATGTAGCAAGCAGTATTGTAACGAAAAAAACAGTAACTCATAGCAACTGTAATTAACAGTAACCAACGGTAAAAGTAACCAGCAGTAATAGTGACTAATAGTAACAGTAGCCAATGGTAATGTGACTAATGGTGAATTAGTTAATGCTAATGGTGACAATTGATGACAGTAACTAACTAGACTGCATTTCCACAAAGAAAATGCAAAGTGTGTTTGCTCAAATGCAGAACACAGCATTAGCATTGGCATTAGCATTAGCATTAGCATAATGTTAGCATTAGCATTAAGGTTTGCATTAGCGTTATCATTAGCATAGCAGTAGCATTAACATTAGCATTAACATTAGCATTACCATTAACGTTAGCATTAGCATTAACATTAGCTTAGCATTAGCATTACTGTTACCATTAACATAGTGTTAGCTTTAGCATAGCATTAGCATGAGCATAGCATTCGTTTAGTTTAAACAGGCATTTCTGTGGGGGCGAGGTCTCACATGGGGTTTCATAAGACTTGGGCTGTATCCGAAACCGCGCACTACCGCCAGTGCACTGAGGTTTAGTGCGTAGTGTGCACTGCGCACTGCCTTCTGTAGTGCACACTGCTTTGGGTCAGTGCTGTCCTAAACGGAACACTTAACGTTTTACACTTAGCGGAAGTGACTGACTAACATTTGCTCGCGATTCTCCAGCCCGCGAAAATATCTGTAAAATCATTTTATTAACGTTACTTACATTTATATGAACCAGCTGCCTCTGCTTGGACTTTTATGTATTTTACTGTTTGCCGCCATTATACAATTCGAAAACACGTTGAAATTCCCACCCCCTCCGCTATGTGGTCAAAATGGCGTTCTTTTAGTGCGCAAAGTGTGCATTGTTCTGCACTGCGTTTTCTTGCCGATTTCAGTGCACCATCCGGGTACTTTCAGTGCACTGAATTTATCTTGGTTTTCAGTGTGAGCGCACTACGCACTAAAAATCGCGCACTAAAGTGCGCAAGTGCGCGGTTTTGGACACAGCGTTGGTCACTGTACAGAGCCTGAAAGTCTCTTCTTCTGAAAGTGCATTAATTTCAATGGGGTTAAAAATGAATGGAAGTGAATGGGGAAAAAAAGGATGCGAAAGACAAGGAAAAGACAAATGCAGGTCATCACTGACTGCGTTTGTGTGTCACATGAAGTTTGGTTGAAGCATGTCCGAGCAGGACGATCTGAAAGTTGAGCCCTATTCATTCCCTATGGGCCTTTATTTGGTCTGAAATAAGTTAACACTAATGGTAACTAATGATAACAGTAACTAATTAATCTGTTACGCTGCTCTTTCATTGTTTTGTTGATCCTATTCTTCAGGAATTTCACTCAGCTATACATGAATATACTTACATTTTTTTCCAGTATGGACATTAGGAATTTTCCATGTTGATACACATATCTGCTATCATTTCTCTGTGAGTTTTTTTAAACTTCTCTTCATGGACCACAGTTTTCCTTTATTCCTTTTTAATCGTTCAAAGCAGGCAGATAATGGTGCAGACCATTGTCACTTAGTGTTGGTTCTCGTTGCCATTGTGCCTCAGAATCTGTCCCCTGTTGTCTGTCCTCCTTCCTCCAAGTATGGCGTCACATTCAAGGAACCTTCTGTTCCCAAACCCTGATGATGTCACTTCATACAATGAGCTCATATGCAGTGTGGAATGTTTTTTTTATGTGAATGGGAGTCTCATGTGTGTGGACTGGGGCGGTGTTGGGTTCTAAACTGGGAATGCAGCCGATACTGTCCCAGTTCCCCATCGCATGCTGGCTGGCAGCGAGCTGCCTGTCTGCTTTAACACCCCTCTGACTAAAGTTAGCCTGAAAGTGGGTCAGGCTTCGGTTCAGGAGCCTCTCTTTCTCTCTCTCTCTCTCTCTCTCATCCTCTCCCTCTCTCTTTGTCTCCCTCTCTTTCTCTCTCTCTCCATGTGAATTTATGAATGGCTCATGAGCAAAAGTGACAACGAACCCCGGCATGAAAACAGCAGCAGCAGCAAGTTCCTCTGATAGGAGCAATCGAAAGGCTCCTGCGCTGCATATCTCTGACTGTTACACGCAGAGTCTTTGTGCTCTCCTGCTCTTTTAAGCCCTTGAAGTGAAATTGCTTTCAGGCCTTTGGGGGGAGTGGAGGATAAAGCAATAGAAAACTTGAACATCCACAATCAGCCCAGTAAGTACAGAAGCTTTATCCTGTTATTGAACCCTATCTGTGGTTTTTGGAGTTGCCGTGTTTGTGAGTAATAAAGGTTCTCCGGTTCTTTTGCCTCTGTTTCTTCTCTCGCATGGCCTTGGAGGACAACATGAATCACTTCCAGTGGAACTGACACCAAACGGCAGGTGACAAACTCCAGTTAAATCACTGATCCCTTTGGGTGTCATTATGACCAGCTGATGGTGGAGGAGCCCTCAGTTTGACCATGGTGTGTGTATCTGTGTGTGTCCTTGAATCTGCGATACCTGTTTAAAAACCAATTACATCAATTAAACAATTAAACAATTACATCATTTTGTACTTGAAAGGAACATTTCAGTGAAAATCAGTGACCCCATATGTGCTCACTCAGCCGAGACATGTTCAAAGTCCAATTTTTGCTTTTTTTGTGTAGAACTGGAGCTACAAGGCTAACTTTGCCAACACTAGAATTCAGCAGTCAGTAATATCTTTTACTGTAACTGTCATTTTATGTCTAGGGTCAACTTGACCCCGCTTAAAATGTAGCGTCTCTAAATAATTAATATCATTTTTTGTGTTTCATGTCAACTGACTCTTCCTAATGTAATGGGGCAAACTGGGTTAACACAAAATGAACATGATGATACCACCATCTGTCACTTAATATATGCAAAAAAACATTTTTTGCAATATTTTGGCTAACCAATAACTTCACAGTATTTTCAACATTTGAGTTCCTTAATTAAGCAGAAAATGTCATTTTTGTTCATCACTAATGACCTACAAAAACCAAACATTATTATAATTGTATATACTACAGATGTATTAGATATTTTATTAGCTGTTAAGCAATGAAACAGTTAATTGGTGCATTTAAAGTTACTGGACAGTTTTGAATTAAACTCACCAAAACCAGTTAATAGGATGTCAGACATGCACTGTTACAAAGGATTTCCATCTAATGGTTGTTCGCTCAACAACAAGAATATATATCTGCGGTGAAATAATGGAGTTATAAAATAAATGGATAAGTGGTAAAAAACAAACAAACTGGTGTGTATTTTTGGAGTCAGTTTGGCCTAATTCAATGTTTAATTTTTCCAAATAAATAATTTCCTTAAATAAAACAATACCATCTATAGCCACCAGGGGTGTTTGTTCGTTTGTTCTCAGTGGGAGAACGTTTGACCTGGAGCCAGTCGTTTATAAAGAGGTGTTGGGCCTGAAGCCACTGAAGAACCATAGCTCTGAACAACATTTCTGTAACACACTCCATAATACACAGTAGCACACAATAAAACACAGTAACACACAATAAAACACAGTAGCACACAATAAAACACAGTAACACACAGTGAAACACAGTAACACACTTCATAACACACAGTAACACACAGTGAAACACAGTAACACACTTCATAACACACAGTAACACACAGTGAAACACAGTAACACACT
>JBBJLR010144489.1:0-15932 GCA_037577145.1 Brachypetersius gabonensis
GTAACTTGACAACCGTTTAAGATACAGCTTTGACCAAGATATCATTTTAAAGCTTATTTTCTCATCTTTTCAATGATCATTCGACTCATTTTGCCAGATCAGGTCACATATTGTCAAACTTAGCATAAAAACAACTTGGGGGTGACCTTATCATCATGTTTCTCTCCGTGCAAGTTTCTGAAAACTGAGCCTGAAGGTAAAATCTTCCATTTCGTTCATCATTTTGCGCAAAATATTGCCAAATCGCCAAAACCTAACATGAATTTCTGGTGCAAAGAGTAAATGGACTTCTTGTAGAATGATGTAAAGGATGTGGCTCAGAAGCACAAAACCTGCCTCCAATAACAGCAGTCATTACATTTTTTCAGAGGTCATGAGATAAAAGACCTATGAATGCTGGAATGGTCCATTCCCTCCAATTGAACTTTGTGCAGCACTCTAAATATGCAGGGAAGTGCTGAGCAGTCAGAAAGTAGTGGCACTCGTGTGCAGTGTCAAATACATGGCATTCCTGGAATTTTATCCCGTGTTTCATTATCAAGCTGGTGTATGAAGCTGCACTGCCGTCACTTTTCTTCCTAAAATAATTGCACACTTTGGACTGCTCTTCTCTGACGGGACTCCTTCTTGTTGTCAACAGCACAGACAGTGTGTGACGTTATGATGCACAAATTTTTGCAATGAGCAACTGCGAGAAAAACATGGCCCCTTAGTGGCACTCCAATGAAAACTGGAACTGGTTCTAGATTCCCATCTGTATCCAAACCAAATCAAAAGGTGGAATTCCAGGACTATTGATAAAGGATAGAGTCAATACATATGAACAGTAGACTCCAACTGCCTTGTGCCTTTGACTTGAAAATAATTTATAAGAGATGGCACAAAACACAAAATACTTTAAAATAACACAACACTTTTACCTCACTACTCGGGTTTTTTCCTAAATTTTCCACTTCTCGTGTTCAGGCCATGAGAAATTTCAATATAAATCATCAATGGCAATGCAAACGAAATGTTCTAGTAATTTAGAACCAAGATATAAACACGCTTTTCCAAATGTATGTAAAATGTCGTTTTTGACATGAGTGCAATCTAGAGGCAGTTGTTTACTATTTTAAATGAATTTACACAACTATCATAAAACATCAGGCAACTATAACCATTTCATTACTCTGAAGACAGTTCAGTAGTGTTCTATCAAACCACTCTGCCATCTTTACCACTTAACTGTGCAGAAATCGAAAAATTAGGTGTTCCACACTCTACTCGTGAAAAACTGTTCTGCCAGATCTGATTAAAAAAAGATGCTGAGAAATTAAAGGTAATCAAGTATTTATGGAATGATTAATCTGACAGGACTAAAAAATGTTCTCTCTGTTAATGATCAAATTTTCATACTGTAAAACAGGCAGTCGCAGAGATCCTTTCCTTTCTTTCCCTCTTAAACAGCCATTAAAGCATTCATCTAGCCATTAACCTGCCAAAGTGTGAAAATGAAGAGAATTCAGCATTTCTGTTAACAGCTCTTTCAGACGTGGAATTATGTGGGGAAAAAATATATTCCTCTGAGCATTTAAGTATTTTTATAAGCTGTGCCTTATTTCTCATTTTAAGTTTCATTTAGCATATCACAAATTTGCTGTAATTTATTTTTGGTATCAGTAATTACTTATTACAGAAGGTCAGAAATACGTAGAGAGACAAAAAAGCTGCATCGTAGAAACTTATGGCATGCGAGCAAAATGTATAGTTGCTATAAATGTTCATGACTCAAAATGATTGAATAGATTTCTCTCTTATATAAACTACATGCAATTATTAAATAAATAATGCAATTTTTAAACCCCCACCCCGCAAAACAAAAGCGGCAATGTTGCAGCAAATGTAACACACTGTAGCTGCTGTGAAAAAGGAAAAAAAAGGTTTTATATTAATTATTTGAAAGATTAACTTTTAATCAGAACTGTGAGATTTATTCTGACCAATGGGGAAGAGTTGCTAGTTCACTGCTCAGAGATTACTGAGCATGCATGAAACATGTAAACGTGGAGCCAAGCCATAAATCAGCATAATGTGTTTTGGTTATCAGAGTTCAAGAAAACAAGATTTTTCTTGCATGAATGAAAAAAAGGCTTTCTAAGTTTCTCTGACAGGATTTATTCTAGACATGTCAAAAGTGTAAATCCAGGAGTGTGAAAAACTGTTTATTATCTGCAGACATACTGTAGCTGGAGAAAGGGGTTTGTCACAATTGTGAGAACCATCTTTTTTTCCCCCCCATCATGAAAACTAGGTGTCGGTAAAATCAGAATGATATAGATATGGATTTCAAGTGGCTAATATTCTGGTTACTGATTTTAATTCTATACTACAATAGTAACTCTACTTTACTGACTGGCATGATAAGAACAACTGAGAACTGACTTACACAACAATTCACTGCATGAAGCTATGCAGAATACTTTATTTGGGTTTCTGTTTACTGGAGGCATGTTCTTCTTTTCTGCTAATTCATTGGTTCAAACAAAACAAAAAACCTAAAACCAAAAGATCTATCAGAGCCAGAAGTTCAACAATTATTGAAAAACATGTGGACATTCCAAAACAATATAGCTGTTACTTGCAAAATAATCTCTTAATCTGCATCCCATTGACTAAAACAGCTAAAGTACTGGATGCATCAGTCTACATACACACACAATCAAACTAAAATTTTGAGCTAGCTTAAAAGGTGGGGATTTAAGGATGATGATGAAATTAAATCCATCACCTGTCAATCAGATGTCAGCATGCATTTTATAGGCATTTGCATTCCAGAGGGGACAGTAAGGCTCAGACCTAGGCACTTTTAGGAAAACAGACACTGGGTTACACAAAGGTTTTGCCCTGTCGTTGTTGTGAGGCCGCAGATTTCTACCCCTGCAATGTCGCAAATGCTGCAATGTCACAGCTGCTAATTTTCAGCATCCAGCCATACCATTTAACTCATACCAGCAGCCTATCTGTTAGCATTTTAACACGTTTACACTTTTTCCACTTACAATCAATGTAAAATGCAAAATGAATCTAATACATAATAAGCAGGATGCAAACCATAGGCTCACATTAGAGGCTGAAACATTTTTTCTGAACTCCACAAAACCTGACTGCTAATATACTGGGTTTATTCAAGTATGTGTCAGAGTTGTGTAGTTCTTGGGTCCTTCTTTCTTTATTCTTCCTCACGATAAGTGTTACCTCCATTTTTAACTTGGCATGCACTTGTACTGTTTACAGAATTTGGCATTGAGCTTCACAAGACAGATCCTCCTGAGAAATCGGATGCGTGGCAGTAAAACAGCTAACTCATTCATGAAAGGACAGTTTAGCAGAATCAGAAGGACGTTTCTGATTGATCTGTCTGCTTGGGCCAATTTGGTACAGAATTTTGTTGGGCTTGGGTGCAGACAGAATTTTATGAGGCTGTTTGAGTTTGGACCAAAATTTGAGGCCCAATTAAAGCTCTAGGTTTAATTGGGGTTTCAATGGGTGAAGATTAATCCTTAAAACTTAGTCCTTAAAAGATGTTTTGGTCAAATGAACTCCTCTCTTGGACAATGGATTAGTGAGCCATATCATCTGCCAAAGAAAACATGTTTACGTATTATTTTTGCATTTTTTCCCCAATTTCATCATGTACACTTCCATCCTTAGCTAGGACTTCCTCAGTCACATGATGCTACCAAAACGGTAAAGGTTTCTTCCCACAAGTCATGCTTGGAGATCATTTATTGTCAATCGATTGGGAGTGAGCTGCCTATCCACAGAGGGAGAGCAAGGCCAATGAATTCAGCATGATTAAATTATCCAAAGCATTCACAAATTCATATTCATTTAATATTATAACTACAGCATACACTACACTGCAACACAGTCATTCAAATGACATTTTCCTTGCTGAAAGTTTAAAGTCATAGCTACTTAGGAATCAGATTTCCATACCAAACATTCCACACACATGCCTATCACTATACCTATTAAGACAAGCAAAACAGCAGCATGTCACTCATGAAAAAGTCGGTCAGATAAGCCAAGTTCCCTTTTCTTAATGTGTCCACCGAGAATCATAAATCTCCTGACAAACCTGAGGGGGCTACGGTGAATTGCGCATCAAACACGTTACGTTTTAAAATACAGTTTACATGCTTCTCTTTCCTGCACAATATAGTTAGTGTTGCTAAAGGAATCACACATTTAAGACACAGTTAAGTCATGTATAAAATGAACTGCACAGGCATTTCTGCAAGCTCTGTTGACTAAGGAGTGGGTTGCAACATAAATTAAAATACATATATTTATAAGGCTTGTGTAAGAGCCACGTTGGTTAGCTAAACGACAAGGATGAAACATCAAAACAGTGACAGCAAGTACACGTGTGTGGCAGTGCTCGTAAATATTAAAAAAACAATCACGGTGTAGTTTTTCTTCTGAATCTAAATCTAACAAAATAATGAAGAACAGTAAAAGAACTCCAGAATGGGTCGTGAATTTCAAATTTAAATTAAAAAAATGTTTGTGACTACTGTCATGTCTTAATAAATATACTCCCCTCTGTTACCGTAATGCAACTAAAGCTGTCTGACAACTGCCATTGAACATCAAAAGAAGGAGACGGTGTTCTTATCAGGTGCCTGAAATGTCAGTTTTGAACATAAACAAATACTTTTTTTTCAAAAAAACCTTTCAAAACTAAGAAGGACTTTAACATTCAACACAAATAAGAAAAATAAAGTCAATAAAATTAATGCAGTTGACAGGAGGCCATGATTGTGTCTTGTCATTCATAAACTTGTTCTCTCCACTGGTTTGTGATGTTACAAATGAGTGTCTATCACTTCTTCCAACTTCTCTATTGACTAAAAGTTCCACAACACCAGCTAACGCACAGAAGTAGCAACTGAGATCACCCAGCACTCCTCTATAATACATTTCCAGCACATAACATCTGCAAAATTTATGTCATCTGCGAACTAAACATTCCAATGGTTTCAGAGCCTCATACAACACCACGCCTGTCATTAAAGAATCATTAGTCCGAGTTCACCATTATTTTGTTTTGAGAACAGTGTACCCAGTAGTAAGCACGGTGCATTATGTAGTTTTTCAGCAGTCTCCTGTTAGCCAGCGGCACAACTGATATACTATTTAGGCGAGAACATCCTTCACAAATGTTGTACATAGTTGTACATAGCTTTACAAGCAAATGACCTTGCAATCCAAACAGCAATGAGGGACGTGCAAATGGAATCTGCTTGGTTTTGCTCCAAACATATAATTGCTCTTTTTATGATGTAAACAACTTACATTTATATGTATGGCATTTGGCAAACACTCTTATCCAAAGAGACATGCATCACTGCTTTAAATTAAAGAGATGCTAGCAAACTAAGATTATACCAGAGATGACCATATTATATTCTACAAAGGCCCATACTCTCCTAAACATCATTATCACTTATTCAATATTAAGTTTGGCTTTATATAAGCACATAAGTCGACACTAATGGTTATTTGAATTTATGGCTTGCTAAAATTATGAATCTGTGACAAACTTCATCTTGGTCGAGTCCAAACCTCCATTTAGACATCAACACTGGCGTCAGTCAATCTTAAGATATGAAAATCGAACAATGAAAATCAAGCACAAAGGAAATGTCACCTAACCTGAAAAGACAACCAGGATGTTCTCTGAGCATCCTATTTGTTACAATTTTATTTAAGAAGAGATCTTACTTATGCCTGCAAGCCATGGTTTGATTTCACTTTGTATCTGTGAACTGAAAAACTTCATACACCCCAAAAACCCACTTATCACTCACTCACAGAGCACTTTCTTTAAATGGACATGATGGAGAGAAGTGCAAAAAAAGAGTGAACAGTGAACAGCAAGGGACTAACAACTAAGTGCATTGTCTCTTGTTCTGTCTATTTAACTGTATTGCTCTTTAGGAACCATTGTTGTTACCATACCTCTAGGTTTTCATGGTTCTGTTTTATTCTTCGAGGTAAGCGCAACTTTCACTTCCCAATCCCAAACTCACTCAAACTTTTCCAAGCTCATGAGAGTTTGATAATAAGATGATGTGCTGAGGCAGAGACACCGGTGGAAGTGAAATGTAATGAGCCCATTTGTCACATGCGAAAACACCACAGCATTTCCCCATCAAGAGCTGCAGTTTAACGGACCTAGACCAGATGATAAACTTATAGCTCAAGTTCAACCAAACAGGAACCAAAAGGCTGCAAGTGTGTCAATTTATACTCACTTGAATCTTCCTTGACAGTGCTGACACTGATCCCCAACCCATCCTCGATCACACACGCATGATCCATTGACACATTTCCCGGACAGACAGTTCTTCTCGCACGTTTTAGAGGGAGAGGCATCCGTGATGAGCACCAGGGAGAACATTGCACAAAGCAACAAATACCTGTTCACTCCCTGCAGTCCAAACCAGGGGAGAGGGCTCTTTCTGAGAGCAGACAGCTCAGTCCTGAACATCTTCACACCATCCATGTCTCTCTGTGTTACTATAGGGGACTTTCCTCTGAGCTTCGTCCCTGTTTTGTTGTGGTACCCAGCTTGTTTCAATTAGTAGGGGGGAATCCACTCCGAGATCATGGATACTCCTTGAATGACATAGCCTAGCTCTCTCCAGAAAGCCAATGCTCTTTTTCTCCTGGAATCTTAACCTCTCTGGTCGTAGTAGAAGACAATAAAATCCATCAGGAATAAAGCACTGGTCTATAAAATCCCCTCATCTGGCCACACAGCTGCTGGGTTGCTTCATTGTTTTTGTTTTGTTTTCCAACAACTGAAAGGAATTTCCTACGTTATTTACCTCCTGCAGTCACGGGCGGAAAAACCAACGCGTACAATAAAGCGAAAATGTCGAAAGGGACACATAGCGAACGACTGGAAGGTAAACTAGGAACCCAAAAACAATATTTACAATAAAATAAAACAATATTTATTTAAATGTAGCAAAAGAATCCCCCGCAGCCATTTTTAAGCGTAAACAACTGGCTAGCTAACACAAACAAAAACGGTGCAGCTAGCGAGAGGTGTTAGCGTTTTATGAGTTAAAGACGGGTCTCGTTTTTAAACCATTTTTTCGCCACGATGGTCAAGTGTATCCTTGACAAATATATCAGATATTAAGGACCATCCCTTCGTAAGGCAGGCCGAGGCAGGAAAAGGCTGCCCCCGCAGCAGCAGAGAGAAACCTGTGTGTTGTTGCTGGTCTTCTCCGGAGCAGTGAAGGATTTGGTGAACCTGGATAATTTATCCACTCGCACATCATCTCCGTTTCGACCTGACTGAGAGCTTCAGAGCAGACTCCCTGGCCTCTGGTAGCATGACGACTCCTTTTATACTCCACTCGGCGTCTCGACTCGGCGGTCTGGTCCCCGGACCACCCCCGGACCAGGGCTGAACTGGCCTCGGCTAGCGGGTGTAGCAGACTGCTGCTAGGGAGCAAACTCTCCACAGTCACGGAGGCGCATGCGCACTGAGCTCGGGTCGAGCGTTTAAAGAGACACCAGGGCAGTGCGGCGCTTGGAACCGAAGGCAAATTAGCTTCAGTCTGACTTACACTAAGTGGCAAGAAATTTGTGGACATATTTTAGTTCCTCTTTTCTGCAGTGATTTCTTCGATTTAAAGCCTAAAGCTAGATTTTTAAACATGACTGTAAAGATTTGACTGCATTCAGCCACGTAAACCGTTTTTCGTTTACACTATATTGATCCCAGAAGAAATTACTTGAGTCCTCCGCATTTCGGCCATTCATCTGAGTGAAGCAGTGTGAGTGACAATGGCGCTGAGCAAACAGTGAGTGGTGACAGTGCCTGGCTCAAAAGTTCATCAGTGGTGCCATTGGTGGTGCTGAAATTCAAATCCAACAACCTTCCAATTGCAGGGGCAACTCCCTAACTACCAGGCCACCAGCTGCCCATAGTGAAGCAGTGATGCATTACCCAGGGAGCAGTGTGTGTGGGGACAGTACCATGTTCAAGGGTACCTCAGTGATGCCACTTGCAATCCTGGGATTCAAACCTACAACCATCTGATTTCAGGGGGCATCTCCCTAACCACCAGGCCACCAGCTGACCAAAGTGAAGAGGGCAGCCAGCGACACAGCACTCAGAGAGCAGTGTGTGGAGATGGTACCTTGCGCAAAGGTATCTCAGTGGTGCCACTGGCAGACCTGGGACTGAAACCCAATCAAGAATCTCCCTTAACATTAGTGAGGTCAGAACCTGATGCTGGGTATGTAGTTAATTCCACACATATTATATTAGGTACTCCACCAAAAAAAGCAGTTCCACTGTGCAACAGTCCAGTTCTGGGAGCTTTACATCTTTCCAGTTGGTTCTTAGCACTGAGCACGGTGTGCTGCTTCTGTTCCCATTGCTTTTCTATGGAGATTATACAAGCTACATGCACAACACTGAATAGGCAGCCTGTGCCTACAATGAAAAGTTAAAATAGCTGAATTTACTAATTGAAAGCTTTCTATGGATACTCTTTGAACATTCAATAACCTTATTGATGGTATTTATGTTTTCTCATCTACAGCTTTATGTGATGCTGTTCATTATGATGCTAATATACGTAGTATTTTAGAATTTCAAATAGCTTATACATCTTTAACTACTGCTTCCTCAATTATTAACATTATTGTTCATTTTACAGTACAATTAGTCATTGCGCAGTACAAGCATAATTGATCTGTTTACAGTGTATCGTGTTAATAAATAATAAATTGTCACAGTTAAGTACCAGGAGCTATGAAATAAGTCTGGTCTTGTTTTGCTCACAGGCCAAGGCCAGTACCGGAATGGTGAAATTTACCCATCTCCCCAGGTTTCAGTCGGCTTTGGGTAATAACACCCTTTGCCCTTTCCACAGTGCACCACCCACACCATGGAACTAGAGCCATAATTTCAACCACAATACTGGATGACAGCGTCCACACACACACAGACACATTTTTTTCCCTTTTTCCTGCTGGTCTTCTTGCTGCCATGCTATTATTAGAATTGCAGCCCTGCAACAGTAACATATGGTGCCACCCCAACACTTACAGTACTGGAGTAGATGTTTTTTTTTGTGTGTCATGCCTGTAGTCTAAAGAGGAACCAAGTGAGATAATGCTTCTATGTCGTAAGGCTTCACCAATCGCTGAACTGTTCGTGTAACGAAAATATAAGGTGGAAGGAAACCCAGTTTCTCTCACACGTAATGTGGATCCTTTGAACCTGAAGAATATTTAAATATGTAAAACATATATATATATATATATTTTGTGTAATTATAAACATACATGTTAATTAGTATATTAGTATTTTTCATATATAATTTTTTTACTTGAAAATTACCTTCTTTTTTTTTTACAAATGCGAGAGAGAGAGAGACAGAGAGAGAGCAAGACAGCAGATATTTACACCCCTTCTAAGGGATGGGTTAAAAAAAATGCAGTGTTTACTTTTCTGAATCTCAAATTAAAAGCATGATAGATCTATGTCAAACGTATTAAATAAAGTTAAAAGCAACCCTAGAAGTTCTAAAGAGCAAACTCAAGCATGTCCTTATTTACGTTTTATTTTTTAAAGCCACCATGACTTCCCATTTCACTGGGATAAAAATTAGACGACACAACAAGCAAACTCTATTCATCAGACAGGACAATACACTAATAAAACATGCAGACATTCTTAAATCAGGCAATGACTACAAACAGTAGATAAAGGCCTGAATATGTTCATGCTGACTGTTAGGGCTACAGATAAGACGTTTAAAATAACTGGAGCTGTACAGATTCAGACTGGAAGTCTGGGCTCAGATATATTTTGCCACGAGACACAGATGATGATTAAACGTTCTTCCAGGATCACAGAAACATAAAAATTCTGGGATCACCAAATCTACAAAAAAACAACTATTTGGAAAATGTTTCAGAAGAAAGCTAGCAACCAGAAGATTGGACCTGAGTGGAACTGGGTGTAGTGGTAGGATGAGACAAAAACAGAAGTTTCTCAAGATGGGCTTGTTTTAAAAAGAATGATGGTTATATATGTAAGGAGTTCTTTGTAGTTCTTTGGGCTGCTTGTCTCCAAAGATCCTGGGAACCTGGTTAGGACACATGGCATCATGGACTCCACCAAGTGCCAGGAGATATTAAATAAAAATCTGTTTGCCTCTAAAACTGGGTCATCCAGCAGAACAGTGATCCAAATCCACATTAAAACAGTTAAACGATCACAGAATCAAGCTTTTGACATGGCCTGGTCTAAACCCCCTGGAAACCTACGGGCTGAGCTGAACAAGAGAGTCCAAAAGAGGACCAAGGAGTCTGGAGGAACTGGATTGAGGGGTGGTCTCATCCTTTGCTTTACATTCTTATCAAACATTGCAAAAATGAGTCTCACTGGCAAAGGGAAGGTGCACATAGAACTAAATGCAAGGGGACAAATAACGCAGGTCAACCAAATCATCAGAGATAAGTTTCTGTGGGTTCTGTAGTGTTTTTCATGCTGATTTCAAACCTGTGTTTAGTTTATCCCGCACATAGAGTGTTTGTGATGAAGCTAGTTCTATACTGCATGATAGTTGGTATAATGATCATATAATAATCATATACTGAGCGTTTTTGAAGAAACAGTGGTAGCTGACTGACACTGATCATTATATCTATGCCACAGTGTGGCCTGTCTGACTTCACTCTGAAAATATTGAAACAGTTATTGATTGGTGCTGCAGTTTAATAAAAACTGCATGCAAGTCTATTGCAAATCTAATGCTACTCATAATTCAAAAACTTAATGTGACTGCAAAAAACTGAAAGCAGATCTGAATTCAGCATGAAAAACTGGTTTAGAAAAATATGTTGTGGTTTCTGAATATTTCACATTTTTGTTGACCTGTGTAATTGTTGGGTTATTTTTAGTATTTGGTTTTTAAATAATGGTTTTAAGTCTAAATTGACTTTAAATATGGCCAACCTCATATGGCCACACACATTGACCCCAATTACCAAGGGTGCCAGAAGATTATGGAGCTGACTATGTCTAGATCAGGTGATGTATTTTCCCATCCTGCATTTTATTTACTAGGATCCCCCCCGCCACCTTTTCCCTTATCAGCTATCATTCATGTCTTAACATAAGAATCAGTTTTTAAATAGAAGTGTATTAAAAGTTTTGTTGATCTGCCCTTTTTTATATTGCATATCGTCATGGGATGAGTATAGAAATGGCCCACATCAAACTCTTACTGCACAGAGTCACATCACTGTGGCTTCACTGACAGGCCCCGTCAGTCAGACCAGCTCAGTGACGCAACACATGTGACCTGAAGGATTATCATGACCTCTCACGTGCTCCTACAGCAAGATGATTTTAATCTCCCCGATCAACATTTGTGATCTGGCCTACATGTGCCACAACTTCTAGCTCTGCAGTGCCACCAGGTGGCAAACCGTTACATCCCAGTCACACGGGTCTCATTTAAAGCTGAACATCTATTAACTTTTAACACATTTCAATTAAATCGCTGCAACTACAATAACAGCGCATGCTAATAGAGTTATGACTTATAACTCTGTCACATACAGAGCTGACGCGACATTTCCAAAACACAGTGATGCCTCTACAATGTTCTACCCAAATAATTTCCTCTGTTTTATAGATTTAATTATAGAAAATGAAGTGCGAAATGGAGTGTGGAATCCAAGAGCCACGGTTTAACACCTGGGCATTTCTGGAGTACTGGTTTCCTTGCTCACACATTCCAGATTTAGATATGTATTAGAAAAACTAACTCTTAGAAAAGAGAGTTTTGCAAAGAAAACCTAAAAATCATTGGCAGATGGGGCTTCTCCAAAGTAAATGGTTAGTATTTGGCATCTCATAGTAATGTTAGTATCTCATAATTGGATTAATATCTCATAATTGACTTAGATTTGAATGATCTAATATTGTATCTTAGTATTAAGTCTTTTCTCATAATCAAGATACTGCTAGTAATTGCTAAGATTTCATTATGATCCCTGAAATCCCTTCCACACCAACATTTTCCAACTACCGTTTAATTATTACTATCAGTCCTACAGTGATAATGCTTGAAAAAGACTACCTTTATTTACCTTTACCTTCAAAGTTATTTGCTTACGTTTTTTTGGTTTATTAGACCATTTCTGTTCACTTCTTACACCAAAATAGACTTCTCAAAGTGCTCATGCACTTAATTTATTAGTATTAACAGCTTTCAGCGCACAACAAAAGCAACAGTTATCTTTAAACACAAATGTGGTTGAACTGAAATGGCACCAGCTTGCTATATGGCAGATTTTAATCAGACATAATAAATAAAAAAAAAAGTGAGGAAATCTGCAACTACATCAGTGCTACTTACATCATAATGACCATTAAAAGCTGCCAGCTGGTGCTTTTCCATGAAAATAACAGAGCAGTTTAGACTCGCCGCAAACTGCTTGCAGTTCACGGAAAATAATAATCACTACCTTTGGAACAGGCTCCGGATAAGAACAGCAGCCAACCGAACATTGTTATAAAACAATACCAACATAAAGAAGCCTTGTCTGACATAGAAGACCTTTTGTTACGGTTACAGAGAAACTGAGCCTTACACTCACTCACTGCATTGTTTCCAGACAACTTCTAGGCTGCTATTTGTCAATAACTAAATAATATAAAGCATATAAAAAAAGGAATTACGGTCACACATCTCCAGAATTAAAGGCTTGGAATTACTGGATAAAGGCAGTTCCTTCCAACGCTTGAGTGGTATGAGATATGAGGCTTTGCCTCTAGTCTAGGTTCTAGTCATTGCGATCTCCACTGGCACCTTCAGGGCTGTCATGATTGTGATCTCTACTAGCACTTTCCGAGCCAGGCTGGGCAGGTTTCCCCTGTGGCTTGCCTTTTTTGTTGTTGTTCTGCTGAGATACAGGCTTTGGGCAGGGCTGTAAAGACTGAGAAATGTCCTGGTAGGACCAACGCTCCTCCTTTAACACATGGTCTTCCAGAGTGAACTGACCCTGTTTAGTCCTGGTCAGCTCCTGCACATGAGCACATGAGGACAGAGCTACACACGGTAAAGACAGATACATCATGTTATACAGGAATACAGATAATACAAATACATTCAAATGATTGTCTGTTCCTGACCAAAATAAATGCTTCATATAGCATTTAGTATAGCATCTCAGAAAACAAAATCAGGAAACTTTATCAATCCTGGTGGAAATTGCTTATGTATTTCATACACAGTACTTTCTGAGTATTTTTCTCCATTTTCTTGAGAGTCTTATGACTATTTTTATTGTTCTTGTCTTTGTGTCTCAATGTGTCACTGCAGTCAATATAAAAATCTCAAGTAAATAAAATAAAAACAAAAACAAAACAAGTGTTAAAAGCCAGCAGTTTCTTAAACATGATCATCTGGTGCTGATCTAATGGGCACTGGAAGGCTGTTCCAGAGCTTCAGACCTGCAACCAAAAAAGGCCTAGACCTGGGAACATGAAGCAGAAAATGATTAGATGATCTCAGCATTCTGGTTGGAGGGGGAAGGATTAAGAGATCAGTCAGATATGAAGGTGCCAAACCATTGAGGTTCTTAAAAACCAGCAATAAAAGTTTATACTGAATTCTAAAATCTACAGGAAGCCAATGCAGCTTTGGCTCCGGTTAAAAGACGAGCAGCTGCATTTCGAACCATTTGCAGGTGACGGAGTAGAGAGTACAGGGAATTGCAGTGATCTACTCTAGAGGTGAGAAAGTCATCCCTGACTTTGGGAAAGTCCTGGCGTGGTAAACATGCCTTCACCTTTGCCAACATCCTCAGGTGAAAAAAGCCAGTTGTCACAACTGAACATATCTGTGTCTCTAGTTTCACATCTTTATCAAATACAAAACCAAGATTTCTAGCTGTTGGCTGGCAAAATGAGGCTGGCGGGCCAATGGCAGTGTCATAGCCATCCAGCAGAGTGGGCTGCCCAAATACAATTATCTCAGGGTTTTTTTTTATTTAAGTTAAGGAAATTAATCTCCATCCCAGATAACTCTTAAACGGTTCTATAGAGCCTGTACTGACAAACTATTTGCCTGAATGAGTTAATAGATCTGTAAATTATCAACAAAGCAATGAAAGGAGACATTGTATTTCCTGAATGTCGAGCCTAATGGCAGCAGGTATAGTGAGAACAGGATGGGGCCTAAAATAAAATAAGCAGTTTCCTACTGGATCAATAGAGCTTCCTGATTTTGACTCTTTCCAAGGACATTTTTTAGCTTTCCTACCTTTTCCCAGATCATCCACCAGACTTCTGACGTAAAATCCTCCACCACACTCAATATCTGTCAACACAAACAGCAACATTCTGTGAATACCATAATTACAACTACCACGGGTCAAATCAAGGTCCAAAATAACGACCATGACCTTACTGATTTATCCTCCACAGATATTGCACACCCTGCTAACAGAAGCTAAACAGCTAGCAAGCTATAATTAATATTTAATGCCTAAACCTTTGATCGCTTATTCAAAATATTAACAAACGTCATCCATTTAATTTGAAGAATAATGATAAAAAAAATCTGTGTTCACTTTTCATCACTCCTAGAAATTCCAACTAATATATAACTAAAAGTATAGCCACTTTTATATTTCAGGTTTGACTGAGTGGGGCAGTCATGACCTCCTGTTTCACTGGGGTAGAAATATGAGGTAACATACATGACAAACAACCCTCAGTCACGCATCACTACTACAGCTTTTTCACCAAAAGGGAACGGATTCTTTTCTGATCTGCACACAAATTTTAAACTAGGGGTGTCAAACTCCAGTCCTGGAGGGTCTGTGTCCAGCACAGTTTAATGGTTCTCCTACTCAAACACATTCACTAAACCTGCAAATTCACAATTAAGATGAACTAGGTGTTTCTGAGCAGGGAAATCACCAAAACAAGCTGGACCACAGCCCTCCAGGACACACAAAAAAAAAAAAAGAAAAAAAAAGTTGGATCAGTGCTGGAACCAAAAGCTAATATCTTCCCCAGAGACAGCAGTGAGTGTGTAATTCTACGGTTTGAAGAGAATGCCACAAAGGAGAACACAATGGAAAAGAATCCTGTAAATGATACTTGCTGTTTGGAAGAAAACAAATATCTGCAATAATGGAACAAAATTCGCCACCATTTACTTGAGCTGCACATTACTGAATGCAGCTGGTCCATTAGTACCCAGGTTCTAAGAATCCAGATTAGAACCAGCCCAAAAATTCATTCTCTGTCAGTGGAAAGGAGGTACGTGAGAAGGACCAGGAAGTATCACAACAAAATGTTGTTAAGCTGTACAAAACAAATCAAAATTTGTAACATCAAAACAATAATTAGGAACCCTAAAGCAACTGTACGTGTAAAGAAAATGCCTCGAAGAGGATGCGTGTCTATTTTGGCCACACACACATTAAAGCGGATGGTTTGAGGAGGCAAATCTCCGGGGATCACAGCTGGAGACTCACAGACATTATTTAGCTCTTGGGGTCAAAACGTGCTCCAAACTACAATCAGACGCCAACTATGGAACCGCTAGCTGCTTTAGAGGCTTGCCAGCTGTCAAAGACCAACAAACTTTAGTTGGCCAGACATTTCTGGAACCGTCAGTGGAACCTTGCTCTTTGGTCAGAGGAGACCAAAAATAGAGCTTTCTGACAGCGGAAACAGAAGAGGAGGATCAACACAACTAAAAGTCAACACAAAAATGGTTCACTGACCAGAGTCTAGACCGTGCTATGGTTGTTTCAGCTTCGTGGTTAGGGGGGGGGGGGGGGGGGGGGGGGGGGGGGGGGGGGGGGGGGGGGGGGGG
>JBBJLR010144538.1:0-15927 GCA_037577145.1 Brachypetersius gabonensis
TACTACACTATACTGTTCTACACTAAACTATACTGTATTACACTACACTATATTGCTCTACACTACACTATACTGTATTACACTACATTATACTGTTCTACACTAAACTATACTGCATTATACGACACTATACTGTTCTACACTAAACTATAATGTATTACACTACACTATACTGTTCTACACTACACTATACTGTATTACACTACATTATACTGTTCTACACTAAACTATACTGCATTATACTACACTATACTGCTCTACACTAAACTATACTGTATTATACTACACTATACTGTTCTACGCTAAACTATACTGTATTACACTACACTATACTGCCCTACATTAAACTATACAGTATTACACTACACTGTACTGCTCTACACTACACTATACTGTATTACACTACACTATACTGTATTATACTACACTGTACTGCTCTACACTAAACTGTACTGTAATACACTACACTGTACTGCTCTACACTAAACTGTACTGTAATACACTACACTGTACTGCTCTACACTATACTATACTGTATTATACTACACTATACTGTTCTACACTAAACTATACTGTATTACACTACACCAGTGGTTCCCAACCTTTTTTCCTTGAAGCCCCCCTTGCCTGTGTGCAAGATAAGCTAGGCCCCCCTCAACCCCAACTCCTACCCACATAGATGCACAAAAAGTAGTAAGTAATTAATTACAAACTTTTATTTGCAAAGAATAAACAGCGATTGTAGGTTTTTGTTCTTATACTCATACACACATATACATACACTCACACACACGTTTACGTTTTTCAGATATTGGGATTTTATTAATTTAATGTGTACAAATATAATTTTGGTAACCTCAGTGCAGACAAAATTTCACGCACCCCCTGCGATCTCCAGCACCGCCCTAAGGGGGGCTCGGACCCCAGGTTGGGAACCACTGCTCTAAGGTCACCGTGCCAAAAGCCTAGCGTCGGCCAGAGGAGTGTAAAGCTTCCCTATCGTTGGGCGGTGGAGCACAGGATCTGCGTTCTCAGGAGTGATGGAGTGCCATCGAATTCGGGATGAATTGGAGTGGTGTTTGTGATCCAGGACTGATCATTCAACATCAGTATCTGACCTTACTTATGCACTGACTGTAATCAAATCCTCAATGTAATCAAAGCCCTGTGAAAGGAGTAGAGACTGATCCTGATTCTGGATTTCAGAAGGAGTGCTGGAAGAGCCGGACACTTTAATGAAGTATGTCTGGAAGGCAAAGCCATTGTAAACTCTTTATTGTATTGTAAACTCTTCACAGCATTGTGAAATGTTTTTGGAGAATGTTTTTGTAGTTAAGATGAGGTCAGGGTCAAATTTTGAAGTGTTTATATTTTCTTTTTTGTTTTTACAGCATGTTTGTACTTTTACTTGAAAACTGCAATCAAGTGCTTTCTGTTCCTGACTGTACTTGATTATTTCTGTTTTTATTTCTAGTTTCCTTTTGCAGTGCATTGACTACATGTTGCATTAAATTCACCTCCAAACATTCTATTTTATGCATCAAAATAATGTAAATAATTGTGTTTACAAAGACTCCAGTGATTCAGGGGAAGAGGCCGGATGCATGGCTGAGGCAGTTTTGTTCCGTGGAAGAGTTTGATTGTGAACACAAAGAATCCATGAGACTAATAAGTTGCCAAAAACAAAGAATAACAAGACATGAAGCTCAAGAGCTCAGCACCACCTAGAGGAATGGGTCACCCAACGTTCAGCAAAGGTCAAGACACCTAGAAGGGCTATAAATACAGGGCAACACAAACAAGGAACCCCTGAGAACAACCAGAGACACAGATGATGGGTGGGACACATGGACAGTGTAGAGAAACAAAAAAAATGTTTAGAAACATGTGAAAAAGGTTTCACAATGGAAAAAACATTAAATCTGCCGTGAGAAAGTTACTTGATAACCATATGATGATAAACCACTGAAGTGATAACTATGTGTACACTTTTAAACAAAACTTTCCCACATGAAGTGGATATGAAGTGAGTTTCCCACTTACCAACACTTTCCCGTTTGTTTATTCATTATACACCCGCCCACACTCACCAGACACTGGAATTAGCACACCCAAACAATAGTGCGATAGACTGCTGTGGATAAGTATGCTATAAATCTTAGAGGGAGGAAAAGGAGTATTTGTTGAGGAATAATAGGACAGCTGGGTCTGGCACCGAAGGCAGTTTGTGCTGCTCCTCATACTGTCTTCCTGTAACAGTCAGCAACGTGTGTCTTCTACATTAAAAAACATTGGGTATGACATGTCTGTAGATGGTATGACGTAAGTTAGTACAGAAGAACAAAATGTCATCAGCATGCACTACTGGTGTATTAACAGAGCAAGACGACTTGTTCTGTGGCAATCGTGCTTTTCAAGTGTGCGGAGAAAAATCCAACAAAGATGTACTGGTACTGGTGTCTAATGCGCTAGTAGGCCTTCATTTGTCTCTATGCTGTTTGGATTTTGCGCTCTATATTGAAAACATCAAGAATAAAGTAACCCCTCAGTTTTGCGCAGATTCAATCTAACGCAGATTTTTCTGAGAACCGAACTGTATTACCACCACCAGTCCAGCGGTGGCAGTAATAGACTGAAAAGTTGTCAACCGCCATAAAAAGAAGAAGAAGAAGAAGCTGCTGCAGCATGTCGCATGACTGCTCCGTGTCTTGTCCTCGTATTTTAGTGTTTTTCAACTGTTTATTTAGTATTAGTAAGCTGTGCCCTGTCTAAACATGTGGGTAGGAGAGTTATTTTAACGTTTCTTTTGTGTACGAGTGTTTGTTTTTGCTCGCCGCACACTAATGCTAACCGCCGATGCAAATGTTGTTTTAAGCAATAAAGTTTTCTGATTCTGATTATTTACCTTTAACAGTAATGCATTATTAAAATGTTCTGGGGGCATATTTGGGGGCACATTTAGGGTTTACACAAAAAAATAGGCATTTTTTCCAAAACACAACAGTGCGTATTTTCACTATATGCATGCTCTGGGAACGTAACCCCCATGAAACTGGGGGGATTACTGTCATACTGGATTTTTATTGGCTGGTCAGTAGACATAGGTCGTACCAGCACACATTCTGCGAGATGTTTCGTTCTAAATTTCTGACATTGTTAGAAAATAATTACAGATTGTCACCATGACTGGAGCCATCTTGGAACCCCTCTCACAGTACAACATAGGACCACCGTTTAGGAGCCACAACAATCGTCATCTTGCTTCCGGGACAGCCCAAAATCATAGTGTACCCCAGGCATTAGATGGATGTATATTCATGCGAAGGTACTTGTGAACCAGTAGTACCTAAGATGGCAGCACTGCATCACAGAATTGCCAGAATACTGAGAATGATTTTACACTCAGATCCTGACACTAATGTAGTCTCACTGGAAAACTCACTGAATTTGGAGGAGAACACTAATTGCTTGTTCTATTCCATCAGCTTAAAGACATCTGCTCTGTCTAGCATCATGCTGAGGACCATCCTACCCGCCCAGCGAGAGCAAATCCAGTTGAGCTCTTTTGGACTTCCAACCATAGATGGATGCGGCACCACCAGGGATCCAATAGGGCCAATGTTTAGACAGTGGAGATGCCCAGCAGACTCACTGCACTATTGACTTTAGATGGAAAATAAGTTATTTGTCAAAAAACTAATCAAGGAATTACTTTGAGTTCAAAGCTTTTAAGCTTTTCGCTTCACAGAAAGAGCCTCTTTGCTTCACCATATTGACTGGCAAGCATTAAGCACAAGCATTAATTTAACTTTTAAAACAGACAAAATGCTGCTGTGCTCTTAAATGACAAACAGCAAGTAGAAAATAGTGAAGGCTGGCCTGTTCACCTGATTTTGAGTCCAGTTCATCTGGCAAGCTACAGAAATCTGATTGTGAAATTCATGAGCCGAAACACTTCACCACATGTGGTTAAAAAATCCATTCTTGTTTGCGGTTAAAGGCCACAGTGAAGAGCTGGTTCTGCTTTGTTTGTGTTCTTAAACACCCCGCTGGGGACTGGAGAGGGTTGCCGAGGGAATATGAGCGGGAGTGAATGGAATGTGCACAGACAGCTGGACAAGGCAGACAGACCAAGGACAGGTTTTTATCAAACTGATAACAGCCTCACTTCACACTCAACAGCCAGCTAATTACAGGTCATTCCTAGTGGCAGGGGCAGCAGGAGCGTCCGCGTGAGTCATGGGCAACGGAACATTATAGCGGGGGGGTGGGGGGCATATCCCCCCACTTTTGGAAAGTATTCATTTCATTGTTTCGCCCCCCCCACACACACACACACACTTTTTGTTTCCTGGACCACGACAAACCCCGCCCCCCCAAACAACAACTGAGACTTTGCACGTGCACCCACCCCCTTCCCCAAAAAAGGCCAGGACAAAGTAACACAGTGTACACAGGAACCCGCAGTGATGAAACTGTGTGTTCAGCTGAGGCAGTTGAAGGATGTTCTGTGAGTGATAGCTAGCAGTTAAGCCTGTTTCCCCTATATTCCTCAGCTTTCCAGGCAGTTACTCATCATTGCTCTTTCATCGGCATTTTCACTGATATTTCCATTTGTCCAAAGATTTTGTTAAGGGACTATTAGCACAGGATCGAATCGAGATGTGGTACTGAGGGGGGGGGGCTGATATAAATGAGCAAGGACAACTGAGTACACTGTTTTACTTCTTGTTAAAAAAAATCTGTCAAAAGAAATTGAAACTGATTGTTTTGGAGCACCGCCAGCCCAAAAACAACAGGGCCTCCAACAGGTCAAATTAACAATAACAATAGTCAAAGACGGGACTGATTTACTTCTAGCCCAAACTGTAGATTCACAGTTGTCAAATGCACAGTTTTTTTTGTGTGCAGATTCAGTTTCTATTCGGGCACATTGTCTTAAAACTACAACATCCAGCTCCAGCCCTTAGTACTGGTAAGACAGGGCGGACAGGGCCAGTTCTAAAATCTGACTGGCTGAGACACATAGCACGTGTGCATGTGTGGTCATACAAACACAATGCCGCAGTGAAACGCAACAATTGTTCTGTTAACTTGTTATTACCATAGATAATAGAACACACCAACGTTCATGCATTTAACTACAATTAGTAGGTAACTTAGTCATTTAATAATTTCATTTCTGCAATACTGAAATATAATGCTCGAGTGTGAGTTATGTTATTTTAGGCCTCCAGTAATATGAGTAATCTGTCACTGGCATCATTTAAACAGGGGTGGTTAAAAAGGGCTGAGCTTTTTTTTATTTCCCACAAAATGATTGTTTTTATTAAAACATGCAATCGAACTCATTTACTCATATCACCCATTAGTCACTGCAGTACACACCACCACATGTGTTTGGGTTATTGCGGTGGACTGGAGAGGTGCTTGAACTGCTCTAGCATGTTAAACTGAATAAAATTAAAGTGAGAAGAGTAAAGTGCTCCTGTTTCTATAATATGAGTGTGAGCATGGATATGGTGTAATAGTGTAGCATGAGACCACTTTCCCAAGGTCCTGGAAAATAACTCCGGAAAGTACCTGCCCTTTGAGTAACAACACAACCGTATATGAGATAGCATCTACTGCCTGGGACAGCTATGTTTTCAGCGTCACGGCAGTAGTGTTTGTTTTGTAAATGGCATCAAGCAGCGATTATAGTCTCATTATTATTATTATTATTATTATTATGTGAATGCGTGTGCATGTACAGCGGTCACTACTTGTGGTCAGCATGCTGCTGGGTCAGACTGTGTTGGTAATTAAAGACGTTCAATTACTCAAAACAAGTAAAACAGGGCCCATTAGTCAGAAGACTTCCACTACCACAATATGGTCTGAGTGAGAAAGAGACTCTAACTGGGCCATATTTGGATGCCACTCGGCTGAAACAGCACTTCCCAAAAAAGGAGGATTTCCAGGAACTGTCTTCTTCAGAAAGTCCCAGTTTCTCTCGCAGTCAGAGGTTCTTTTTAACATACCCTGGAACCATGACTTCCCCTTAGGTTTGAACTTTAACTTCACTGAAACTTTCCTCAGATTTAAAGATATCAAACCCAGAATGTTTCTGTTTATTTATTGCCTTTCTTTCTTTATTCATCTCATCACATGATTCATTTTGTTCAGCTTCATTGACTGCATTTTCCTTTAGCAGTTCTCCTGCTAAGACTTTAAAGATTGCCTTGAATAATAGTGTTTTTAATAAGCTTTAATAAGAAAAACCAGTCTCTTTCCCAAATGTCAGTATATAAATTATTTCAGGAATTTCATTGGAATGCTGAGACTGCACATGTATCATACAAGCTTAAACACTTTAGACGACTGGATGAAACTATTTTAAGAGCATTGTTTTTGACAGGGACCGAGGTTACAGGATATGTCCTTTCACGCCAGTGACCACAAATTATTTTGTTTTGGATCTCCATGCAATAGCTTCAGCCACTTAGCAGTTTCTTGCAGTGAAAGAGCAGTCATGAAGGAACCGAGACTCGTTTGCTAGGGTGGACAGATTTCTACGGACTGTTTTAGGGATGGTTTCAATAGTGATAATTCAATAGTGAGGAATGCATGTAAAAGAATGCATGTAATGCTGGAAAGTGGACCAATAAGAGGAATAAAGTTGTTTATTCAGTTAAGTGACAACTTACTTTGAGTTTCTTTACAGGAGTGTCTTCTAATGTGACACTTTCATGAGCAAGTGCACACACTTTGGTATTAGTATCACCACAGAAGTGGCTCAGACTAAAGTGACTGAGTGACCGAGAACCACTGGACTTAAATTAGCCTCAGTAGAGCACATCATCTAGAGTTAAACATGGTTTACATTTTATTATAAATAATCAAATTAGTAACTAATTGTGTTATTCTCTATAAGAATAATTTTATAGTTGAGAAAGCAACCTAAGCCGAAGTGAAATTAGGATTTAATTATCAGAGCAGGGTATTTGGTTTCCCATAAAGGGATTCAGCCTTTTAATAAAGAACATCTATTCTGAATGTGTGCATTCCAGACAGGACCAGACTTGATCCCCCCCTCAAGTAACATTTTGATGAGTTTGTACTGTTCTAATGATAATGCATCTGCTTCCAGTTTATTCATGAGCGTTTAGTGAACAGGTCCTTTTTTGTGTTTAGTTTGATTTTAATACATCTGTCAGTGACATCATCTTTGTGATTGATTACATCACCTTTGTGATTGATTACATCATCTTTGTGATTGATTACATCATCGTTTTATTTGAAACTGAAAGTGCACCAAAGGGGGTCTAGAAATACACATTTCCTGTGTTGACAGATGCTAGACGTGCTGAGACTTTCCACTGTGGTTTTAGTTACTCAAAGCAAAAATCCAGAGGCAAGTATCCAACCCACTACGCCACTACCACCCTTAAAACACCCCTGTCCTTGTAACGGTACTGTAATTAACAATACAGTACCGTTACAAGGAAACATGTACTCCAGTCGAACTCCTGTAACAAGTAGTTTGAATTTAAACCATCAATGTAGAGCACACTCTTCTATTTGTTCTCTTGACATCATCAGAAACACGCAAGGGGATTTTCAGTTACACTCCTTCCCCTTTTCTTATTTATCCGTTCCCTGAGGCTAAATTGAAAAAAAGTCCAGAGTGATGCCATGCAGAACTGTGCCGCGGAGCCGCATGGCTGTAGAGAAGTCACATGGTTTCTGGTAAGAACGTGGGGTTGAGTCATGGATACTCTCCAAATGGAGAGAAGTCCCCCAGCCCCCCAAGCGCTGCCTGAATAAAAGCCCCTCCACATAATGGAGCATACCACTGAGGGGGAGGGGGGTGGGTGACAGCCCATTCACACACAACAAGCATTCCCTTATCAGAGCCCTTCTAATATAGTCTGATAAGAGCATGTGCTTGACCTGACAGGACGACCTCTTCTGAAGGTATACAAGGAGAAACATACTATTGCTCAGCTATTTTGTGCCCCCCTACCAAATGTTTTCTCCAATAGTTAGCCTGTTGTTAGCAGCATAAAATTCTTTAAGACTAAACAAAGAAGTCTGTATTGATGGATTAACAGGTTCTGTGGAATTAAACAGGGCAAGTTCTTGGATCCCACCAAGAAAAGACCCTCAACAAACCCTCCAGGGCAAATATCCTACTTATATTTTACGGTTGTACCTGAGGTCCATTTATGAATATAAAAATCTCTGTTTATTTATTATAATAGGGCCGTTTATGTTCCTGTTTGTTTCTATGTATACTATACACACATAAATATGGAAATCTGTAAATTCTCTGTTCTGATTGGCTGCTGTGTTAAGTGCCTTAATGGAAAAGCACTTGTAACCTTTAGTTGGAACAAAACTGCCTTGAGCTGAAAGGTGGTGTAAATGTCTTGTTTTTTTTAGGACATCACAAAATGATGGTGAATGGAGGATATAAACTTTCATCAACGTTTGTCTGTGTGTGTGAACTGTGACCAGGGAATTTCGCCCTATGATCGCTGGGACAGGCTCAAGGCCCACCGTGCACCCCCCCACCCCACCCCCCAACCCAGGTTAGGATAAGTGGCTCAGGTAATGAATGAATGAATGAATGTCTGTACTGTTAGTATAGTGTATTATTTTGATTTAGATTCTATTTTATACTGTTCTATACTGTTCTAGTTTATTAATTTTTGCTGCTCCTAACTTTGTTCTGTCCATTCTGTCGTGATAAAGTACATTTCCCACTTGGGGGACCGATAAAGGTTTATCTTCTCTTATCTTAAATTTGTAATCTGTTCTCCTGCCATGTCTTGACTGTGTATCCTACTGTTTACCTTTGCAATGTATCTGCATTCCATGCGAGTCCCTTGTTATCGTGTTCACCTGTGTCTTGTCCTCGTCTTCACCCCCACCCAGGTGTAGTATATATACCCTTGTGTCACAGTTAGTTGTAGCCAAATCTCTGAGTAGTCATTGTCTTGGCTTGCTTATGTCTTTGTTTAAAGCTCTTAGATCATATTTTTTATTTGTGTGAGCTTAGGACTTTGTTAGTGGTATGTGTTTCATTTCACTTTTGCACTTGCAAACACATCCTCCAACCTAATCATTACAAAAATTAATGTCATGCTTTTTGTAAACAGTGAAACTTTGGAGCGCTGGCAAAATCAGGTCAAAAACTGTAGTGGCATGGTTTGAAAATTTGCCTACAACAGAGTTCAGTGTGGAATTCTCATCCACTGGCCAATTCTCAATAAACTGGTAACCAGTTAACTGGCATGTATATTGTCTGACCTTATGAGATATAATGTTGCTTATAACAATGGACAACCTCAGTCTGTTGCAAAATATGTAACAAACTGGTATACTCTGAGGCAAATGAGTGATGATTCAGGCATTTGGTTTGAAAATGAAAGGGACCATTTTGTCATGCATGAACACCACAGAACAATTCTTCCTCTGCATTCACTAAGAGTGGTATGTGGGACTGTGCTCAAGGGTACCTCAGAGGTGCTTAGCAGTCTTGGGAATCAACCCAACAACTTCCCGATCATCAGTGGTGGTTCTAGACCAAAATAACCAGGGGGGCTGAGGTGGGGCCAGTGTGTTATTCGGGGGGCACATATCATGGCAAAACAGGTCAATATTTTATTTTATATATTTTAGTTTATATTTAGCTTAGCATTTATTTTCATTACAGTTCTACCTTCACCTCTTTGCAGTTAGTCTATTTAGAGCTCCAGCTGTTAGCTTTTATAACTGAAGTTTACACTGCTGGTCTTCAGGTTCCAGATAACAGCGTGTGTGTAGGAAAGTAGTCTAGAACATACGGAGCGTTAGTTCCATTCTTCGAGCCAGCGCATGTCGTGATAAGAAATTAATGTTTAAATCACTGGCTGTAACATGGGCCAGGAGCTATTCTGCAGGGGCCCCGGTCCACGCTGGTCCCCGTTTGGAACCACGTATGCCGCTCACAGGACAAACACCCTAAGCACTAGGCCACCAGCTGCCCCTGGTGGTGCACTTAGACTCATAGCTTCAGGGCAAAAAAAGAAGCAAACTACAGACTCCAGAAATGTGTTCACTTGGGGTCAAAACTGAGGAAATGTCATTCTCTCCTACTATCACTCCACAATATTTTTAGATGTGCCAAAAACCGCAAACTCAGCAAAGTACAATGAACAAATGTTTCAGTGTGAGGACACATCAAGAGCTGCAATGGATTTTATGCTGCAGACAGAAGGCAAAAATAGATGTATTTTATTTGTGCAACACATTTTCTATACTATTACTATTGTTCCAGGCAGATGGATAAACACAAGCACCACCATAACAACCATGATAAAATCAAAAGCAAATGCACATGTGTATGTTTAAGCTTTATTATATTTAGCCTGTTGTAGTACTATAGAAGTATCAAGCCATTCAGCATTGGATTCTATTTTGTAATCTTTCTGTTTCAAGTACCAAGCAATCTACATGCAACTTAACACAAGCTAACTGTCCACCAAAGATAAGCAAATGTGACTGATGAATCACAGCTGGAAGAATTGGCGCACCTACTTTTTTAAAATGATGTTTCAATGCTGGCTGAGTTTGGTCAAACTGGCTGGGGACCAATGAAATGCACCACCTCCTGAGAAACAGATAAACTATTCATTATTTGGAACGCATAATGACACTCAATATAGAATCATGGGGCTTACGTGAAGGCCAACAATTGCTATTTTGCTGCTGCAGCCAAACATTAAACATAACTATGCTCTAGATGATTATATGTCAGCCTTTGAGGTTTTCTAGTTGCACAGACCAAACCACAAGCCAAACAAATCAGATCATTTCAAAATGCTTCTTCTTCACGGTAAGGACATTTTAAAGAAAAATCATAACACAGGGTTAGCTCGTCGAAGTTGCTACTCTTGTTTAAAAATAATTTCTCTTTCTTCACTCTCTTCTACAGTTAACCTCTTATGTCCTCTCTCCTCCAGGCAAGCAAGATCCTCTTCCCCCTTTCTATCCTTACCTTCTTTCCACACGTGATGTTCTACAGCTACTGGCATCCTGCAATCTATCCACCTGTCCACAGGACCACTCAATCCACATTTCCCCAGACAGTCTCACAGGACCTGCTACCTTTCATTACTTCCATTACCAGCATTTACTTGTTCTCAGGTCGCATACCATTTGCTTTTAGGATGGTCAGCATGGTACCAAACCACTGATGTGCGCAGCTTTTGACAGGTATCCCTCCTTTCTTTCATAAAAATTCTAGAATGAGCAGTGTATAATCACAGTCTCTCGTTTTCACTCAAAACAAGCTCCAGGATCTCAACCATTCTGGCTTCAACACTATACACTTCTATAGAAACTGCCCTCATACCAGCAACTGAGAAGATCCATGCAGCAGTATCAGCCAGCTTGTTATCAGTCATGATTCTTCTTGACCTCGCTGCAGCTTTCGACACAATGAACCCCCAAGATACTCCTGTCTATCATCTCCAGCCCTGGAAATGGGTTTTTTCTGGCAGGGCCTTTTATCAGGTTACATGGAGGTAATCCACATATGCTTCCTGCAGACTCTCCACTGGTGTCCCACAGGGCTCAGTGCTGAGTCCTGTTATCTTCTAAACTTTTTTTTTGCACTTTAATATCCTCTCATGGCTTTTCCTAGCACTGCTATGCTGATGACTCTCATCTAATCCTCTCCTTTCCACCCACACCTCAGTACATTTGGCAGACTTCTTCACCACCTGAAGTCAAGAAAAAGTTGTTGTACATCCCTGGATCTATAAGGTTCTTGTTCTAGGCCTGGCTGCCCCTTCCATGTAGATCACTGGAAACATCCAGAATGCTGCAGCATGTGTTTTCCTCACTACTTAAGCTTTATTCATGTCACCTCACTCCCTGCACTGTTTTCCCATGGTGGCCCACACGCTTGCCTACCAAGCCAAAAATGGACTAGCCTCTCCCTGCCTACCTGACAACTGCTAACAAAGCCAGATTTGTACCCAGAACTTTTATTATGCGTTTTGACGTGCCTGTGGCTTTGCTTCACCCGCTGTCCTTTAAGGCACATGGAAATCAAACATTTGCTCTGGCAATTCACAGGTAGAAATTTTTTAAAGAGGATGTCTGATCAGCAAAAGCACTCACAGTCTTTAAACTTTATCTGAGGATTCCCTTTTATAGCCATACAGTAACCCCTCAATTTTATGTGGATCAGCATTCGCAGATTCAGTCTAACACGGATTTTCCCGAGAACTGAACTGTATTACCGCCACCGCTGAAAAGTTGTCAACCACCATAAAAAGAAGAAGAAGAAGAAGAAGCTGCTGCTGCATGTAGCATGACTGCTCCGTGTCTTGTCCTCATATTTTAATGTTTTAACCCCCCCCCTCCCCATTTTCAACAGTTATCTCAGTTTATTTAGTATTAGTAAGCTGTGCCCTGTCTAAACATGTGGGTAGAGAGAGTTATTCTTTTGTGTATGAGTGTTTGTTTTTCGCTCGCCGCACACTGTCAATGCTAACTGATAATGCTAACAGTTTTTTAAGCAATACAATGTTCTGATTCTGATTATTTCGTTATATTTACATTTTCTTTAAGAATAATGCATTAAACTGAGTTTAACACAAAATGAACGTTTTAAAAATTAAACATTTTTTAGACATTTTTTTTCCAAAACACAACAATGCGGTTTTGGAACTGGGGATTACTGTATTTAAATATCTGGTCCCTAGCTGACCAAGTACATTTCAGTGAACTACCCCACCTTATATTTTAAATACCGCTCATATTACACTCTGACACTTTCAATAGAACCTTTACCTTCTGTTTACTGTCACTACAGGCACACTTATATCCTGTTATTAGATTTGAAAAGCTATCATTTATACTCAGTGTGCTTCTTTGCTGCTAACTATCTCCTGTGCAATAATATTCATTCTGGAAGGTTAACATCTCTTTACAGTTAAACTGCTGTATTGTGTATTTACTGTATTGTCTAAGATCTACATTCACACTTCTGTCACATTGCTCTATTATCTGTTTATTGTATTGCATTGTTTCTGTTGTTTCCAGCACTTTGCTTATTGCTGCTTTCTGCTTCCTGTGAAATAATCACACTTATGGTGGAAGTCATTGTGGAAGGTTTATAAAGCTTCCACACTATACTGTTACATTATATTACTGTTAAATTGTTGTGGTGTCTATTTATTCTGCTGTTTGTGTTGTTTCTGCTGTAACTTGCGTTCTGTTGAATGTTAAATGTTGTTATATGTTGTTCTGTGATCCGTGGAGAAATGTCTCAGCACACTATGTGCTTGTGCACAGCTGCAGACGACAATAAAGTAACCTTGAAGCTTGAAGCTTGATTTAAATGAGTACTAATCCAGCACTTGCTGAAAAGGTCTTCATAACTGTACTTACGCTATGAGCACTACTCAGTCACTGTGAAATGTCTTGTTTGCTCTTATTCTAGCCTTTCTCTTGGTAACTGCACTTAGCAGAGCTGTGGGAACACTCTCTGACTGGACCACAAAGAATATTTGGAAGTTCTTCCAGACAAGAGTGTAAAAATGTAAAAGTGAATGTAGAATACAGAGCTACCAACAGGGAGTTGCTGGAGCCTTTATTCTGTTTGGACACAGTTCCCCTGGAGAGCTTCCTCTAAGAGTTTCTAAGAGTGAGTTCCAAATGGTGTTTTCAGGGCGCAGTGTTTGTGAGGAGGGGGTGCTGGGTGGGCTCTGTTGTCTCTCAGCATGAGGGATTACGCCACAGAGTGCATAAAACACACTGAACTCTTTTTCTAAAGACCTTCTCCTCTCTTTGTTTCGCAATGTTCCCTGAAGGAGCAGATCCTCAAGTCAGCAGGACTGTCTTTCAATAAAAACAGTTTCTTTCTTTGTTTCTTTTGGAGACAGTAGAAGCTACACACAAACACACACAAAAATCACAAGAGGATTATATAAAAGTAGTGATGGAGCTCACTGTCTCCCCCTAGCGAATTAAAGCAGAATCACAGGATCTAAAATGGATAAAACGGTCTACAGTCATGTTTGTGGGCTTTAAACTTTCGCATAAAGATTTAAAAAAAGATTTATTTTTTGATATAGTGCTTTTCAGAACAGTTGTTTTATACATTGCTATTGTCATCATTACTACTAACATTGTCACTGTATTACATTTTTCTTCCATGTTCATCTTCACAAATTTCTGTTAATGTAATAATAATAACTAAATTACTACTACTACTATTACTACTACTACTACTACTACTACTACTAATAATAATAATAATAATAATAATAAGAAGAAGCATTTGTGAACAATTATTTGTGTCCTCCTTCTACAGGATAAGTTTGAAAAATTGGCAACCAGCCCTCGCAAGCCCTTTGCCACCTTTTCATCACTTCTTAATCTCCAGCTCTCTGTTTTTCCAGCACACTGTACTGAAACTGCACTACTAGACATCTTAGAAGAACTTCATGTAGCTAGATGAGTCAACCTGTCTCCTGCTCTGATTCTTCTTGACCTTCCTGCAGCCTTCGATACAGTTAACCATCAGATCCTACTGGCTACTCTCTCCAGCCTTGGGATCTCAGACACAGCCTGGCAATGGTTTGCATCCTACCTCGATGACTAGAGGTACCAGGTAGCATGGCATTGGTCCTAGTCTGCCCTGTGAAGATTGTTAACTGGTGTTCCACAGGGCATGGTCCTTGGGCCACTTCTCTTTTCTCTATGTACTGGTTCTATAGGGGATTATATAGAACCAGTACTACCGACTACCGCAAGCTGAATCCCAGAAGCTTCTTTTCATCAAATGGTGTCCATCACTAAGGCACAACCTCACTGTTTTTTGAGAAAACTGCTATCGTCCCCTCAAAGAAGGTAAGAAATCTTGGTGTCATGCTAGATGATGATCTGTCTTTCTTGTCGCAGAATGACCGCCTCTCCAGGACATGCAGATACCTTCTCTAAGCATCAGAAGAGTCTGACCCTTTCGTACCACTGAAGGTATGCAGTTACTTGTCCAGTCTCTGGTCATCTCTGAACACCTGCAACTCTCTACTGGCTGAACGTCCATTGAAGGTAACAAAACCACTTCAGCTGATTCAGAATGCCGCTACGAGGTTAGTCTTCAACCTTCCTAAATTCTCACACAGTACGCCTCGACCACGGAACCTTCACTGGCTCCCTGTGGAGCTCACAGTAAGTTCAAAACCTTAACACTTGCCTTCAAGGCCAAGAACAGACTTGCACCTCCAAACTTATCAGCACTGACCAAGCAGTGTCACTTCTCGTCCTCTCAGAGTTTCAAGCACTGCTCACCTTGAACCTCGGTTGTTCAAAAGAAGAGGAAGACATGCATCAAGACTCTTTTCAGTCTCTGTCCCCAAGTGGTGGAGCAAACTCCCTCTTACAATCAGATCTGCGGAGTCCCTCACTGTTTTCATGCGACCCACATCTTCAAAGAGCACCTTGGCGACTAACCAGTCCTCTTGTTTATCTCTTCTACATCTTTTTTATTTATATTTAAAAAACCTCTGGCCCTTACCTTCTTAATTGTTTTTCCTTACTTGGGTATTTATCTCTGACCTTTTTTCTTTGACAGGGTTTGTAAAGGTGTGTAACTTAGCTGGCAGTAACTTGGTAAAAAGCAGTACTCCCCCACACACTGCCCTCTACACACTACTCCCCCACACACTGCTCCCCTCAAACACTGCTCCCCCACACACTGATCCCACACACACTGCTCCCCCACACACTGCCCTCTACACACTACTCCCCCACACACTGCTCCCCTCAAACACTGCTCCCCCACACACTGATCCCACACACACTGCTCCCCCACACACTGCCCTCTACACACTACTCCCCCACACACTGCTCCCCTCAAACACTGCTCCCCCACACACTGAT
>JBBJLR010144547.1:0-15925 GCA_037577145.1 Brachypetersius gabonensis
GAAACAGTGGTAGCTGACTGACTCTGATCATTATATCTATGCCACAGTGTGGCCCGTCTGACTTCACTCTGAAAATATTGAAACTGTTTTTGATTGGAGCTGCGCTTTAATAAAAACCGCATGCAAGTCTATTGCAGATCTAATATTACTCATAATTCAAAAAGTTAATGTGAATGAAAAAACTGAAAGCAGATCTGAAATCAGCATGAAAATCTGGTTTAGAAAAGTGTGCTGTGGTTTCTGACGATCACAAAAAAAAAAAGAATGTTAATAAATGAGTTCTAACTCACCACACTGAGCACACATGGGAAGCTTCTGCACTGAAGCACAAAAGTAACAGAATGCTCTGTTTTTCTGGCGCCTAAAATAGGATTAGAAACACATTGTGGGCAAGACTGTAATGTTTTTCTGCCCCTCAGGGTCTCCATGGCAACATTACTTGTCAAGTAGGTGGCACAAGTGGTAATATTTGACAGAAACCAAATGAAAGAGCTCACCTCACACACTTGTCACAGTCCTGCCAACACCAACAACACTGTGTTAGAACAGTACATACAACTGTTTTGTTTTACACTGAAGGCACTTTTCCACAGGTGTACAGGAACCGTGCTGTACCTAAACAGTACTGCAGTATCACAGAGTTTCCAGAACACTTCAATTCCAGTGTCTCTCAGCCCGGGAACGGAGTCGTCCCACATGGCTGTTTTTTTTTTTGCCAGAGCCGCTGTTGTTATTGTGGTCTTTTTTATTCATAGTAGTTTCAGTTTATAATTTTTTCTCTTCGTTTTTTTATCTGTGTGCTGAAAACCGAACCCAGATAACTTGGTAGTGATGTCCTGGATCACCTTGTTCTTTCTCACAGCCTTAAAGAAAGAAAACCTCATCATAGAAAACCAAAACCTCCAGCCCAGTAAAGCTTGTACTTTGTCGACTTCCCAATTGTTAGTTTGTATCTATAATATTGTTATTTTGTCATCGAGGAGCTCGGGTCCAGCTCAGGTAGGGGTCACTTTATTTGTAAAGAAAAATATTTGTTCACAATACAGCATGGTTGCTTGTGCCAGAGGAAATGCACCATTAGATTTGTTTTGAATAGTTTAGGACTATGACAAATATTATTCAAAATGATGCATTATTACGGTTTTAAATGGCCTTACCATGGACATATTGCATGGATGCTTGGCCACATCAACATGCTCTCTGTTTGCACGGCTCTGTTTCTCTCGCTCCTTCCGACTTTCAGCCTTCTTGCGGGCGCCGGTCTTCTTTTTCGGCATTGTTTAGCACTTAAATATATAACTGCACAGACAGAGAACAGCAGGAGGAAGTGATTACTTAGCCAGGTACACCAACAGTCAAACATTTCTGAAATTTTCTAAATTTGCATTTTACTCAACTGATATTTACTTAAAAAACAAAAAAAAAACAAAAACAAAAAAATACACATTTTCATCCTCTGGCAGTCTTTAATATCCAGCAACAGTTATTTTAATTCATCAATACTGTCATACAAAAAGCCACCTAATATAATTAAAATTATAATGTGGATCACCAGAAAAGTGTTAGATATTTAATGAGCTAATAAGTGATAAAACAGTGAAGTGCATTTTAAGTTAACGCAGTCTAGAATTCGACGCTGTATCCCCAACCAACCAGTCAGACCTGTACTGTTACAGATTCTTATGAAGGAGACTGTTTTATTGGACAGACTTTCATTTATAGTTGTTTCCAGTGTTTAATAAGAATAAATATCTGCAGTTTATGAAAAAAATAGATAAATAGATTAAAAAAAAAGTGTTTTTTGGGTGACGGGTATGAACCCAAACCCACAATAAAATAGATTCAATTATTTATTCATTTCTGGACAAAACGGTGCCAGTTACTATCTTCAATTAAAGACACAATCCAGTTTTACATAGATCTTGTATGTCCAATTCATTTAGATATTATAGCCTATTATTATCAAGAATACCAGAATATCATCCACAAAGCAGGTTTTCACAAGTTAACACATCTTTAGACAAAAAACTGTCAATTCGTTATATGAGAACACACCACAGCACGCAGTGTAACAGCACGCAAGTCTTTCTCTGCACAGTTAACCCATTCATTTCTATTGGCTGATATTTGGTTCCATCCAGACTGCAGGGGAGTCCTGTTTTACAACCAGTTAATCATGAAATTTAATGAGTGACGGTAAAAAAATTACCATTAACGATTTGTGTTTTTTGGGTTTGTCATGCAAACTTCAAGCCTAACATGTCCAGACGGGTTTTTCAGCTTTCTTGCTTCCTATCAGGGCTGCAAATAATATCCTCTGTTGATCATTATATTATCATGGTCTATTTACAGACAGGCCAAGACTTTTTTTGAATCACACAAAGACCTTGATTCATCAGAACACTCAGTAACTCACCTGGAGCTGTGATTAGTCAGTCTGTTAGAAATACTGTTGGGCTTTTTTGCATTTTCGAGAGATTAATATCTCAGTATTCTATATTTTCCTTCTGTTCCATTTTTTTTCATTCGTGCATTTGTGTACCATGGCCATTGTCCAACGTGTTTTTACTTTAACAGAAATTTGGCTGTTTTGTTATAAGACCTAAATAAATTCTCTTTTCTGATTGGCTGTCCCGTGTTGCAGCATGGAGCGGAAACACTCCTTAGAACTTCAGCACGAGTGGGCGGGGCTACCCCGCTGTAGGCTGAATAAGTAGAAATATGTTGGTTTTGTGACATCACAAAGTCTGATTTGAAAATTGTTACTTTCACAGCTTAGTTTCCACATCTTGACTGAATGGATGGAGGAGTGAACATAGACTCTAGAACTAATGATACTTAGATACAACAATTCACATACTTTAATTCCAGAAAAGGTGATTACATGAGCTGTTTAATATGTATAATATAAAGAGCTAATATTTTGTCCATACTGTGCAACTCCTCAGATGTGATTAATATGCTACACTGCTGTGTTTACACATACACACAAATGTCTACAAGTACACTAAACCACCTATAGCTCGTTGTAGCATAAGAAGGGAAAAATCTAAGAGCTATAGAAAACCGTTCAAATGACTGTGAATAAGACCCGTCCTACTTCATGAAAAGTCTTTTCCCAGTTCTATTCCATAACTAAAGTAGCTCTTCCCATTTTAAAGTGAATTTCACACATCTTAGCACTGGAGGTCGATTTAACAGCAGTGTCTCACCCAAAACACTGGAGTGACAGGCATGTTAGCTGAATTAGCCACAACATTAAGGTGGTCCCTTTTTAAAAGACGATAGTATTTACTCAAACGTTATTTTCCGTCATTTCATGTCCCACCAGAGCTGAATTAATGTTAGAGTAGTAATGACACATGGAACTGCGGATTCAATAGAAGACAATAGTATTTTTAACACTAGAATACAGAGAAAAGGGGCACAGAGAGAGAGAGAGAGAGATGGAGAGAGATGGAGAGAGATTGAAAGACAGGGATAGAGAGAATCTTCACTACATACTCTAACCCTTAAATGACCCAGAAAAAACTAATTTAAAAGAAAACTGCAGACATTTTAAACCTCTTAAACACACCTGACCACACTCCAGCACCACCGCGAGTTCTCCTCAGACAGTCCGAGCAGAAAAAGTGAGCCACTGAAGATCAGTTCCGAGCGGAGCCCAGCTGTGAACACTGGTCTTTGTTTATTTACTGATTTGGAAAATATTGATTATTTTATTCTAAATACATAAATATATTCTAAACATATATTATATTTATATATGTGTATACATGTTATTACGGTCAGAATTAGATGACGTAGAATTTGAGAATTCTCCGCTCCAGAAGAGGGCAGCCTTTGAGGGTAACTATTTGGGTTGCCATGTACTTTAATATCCTCTATTTGTCCCTTTTGCGTTAAGCAAGCCGCTCTGTCGAATACGAGTGCAAAATCTGGCAACCTTCAGTAGTGACCATCTGGTTCAATTCAGTTTTCCCGAATCGATTCTTTCAAACTGCGTATTTAACTCAACCGAATGATTGACTGATTCTTCATAATTCAATTTCTTTCTACTGCTGTGTCTGTCTCTGTCCAAGCGTTGTATATAAATTACTCTGCAGACTTTCTTGCCCTGAAGAACTTTCAAAGACATTTTCAGTCCAGGCCCTACACCTGATCTCTTTCAGAGGGATGTTTTTGTTTGTGACCTACATATGAAACATTCTAGCAGAAGAGTGATCGCCGCTAGATGATCAGGTGGTGCTGAATGCTGAGTGGTCGGAACTCCTTTATTTAATTTATTATGAGATGAATTTGTAAAGTGTCTTGCTCAAGGACGGAGTGGTAGAAAGGGGGGTCCACACTCTGCTCCCCTGGCACTGCAATGATGGCTGCCCACAGCTTCCCTTGGTGGATGGGTTAAATGCAGAGGACGAATTCTGTTCACACGTAACTATAAGAGACCACTATTTTAAACGACTAATCAGTTCGTTCACGGTATCGGTTTGACTGAAGTATTGAAAAGGTTCAGTTCAGGTGAACCGACTCGTTCCCTAAGTTGAACGTCACTCAGCCACAACAACCGGGAGAGCTCAGGATAATGTTTATGTTTAATTTCGGAACTCTTTGAGTAAACTGTAGCTTTTCGGTTTATTTGAAAGCCAGGCAAGTGGAATAGTTACTTTCGAGGGGAGTTTTGAGTCGTGAAGGTTTTGGCTGCCCAGTGCTCCAGTGTAGGAGGGAGGGCGTGTTATCTGGCTGGGCTGGCCGGGTGAGGGTGAGCTGTGCTCGGTCAGGGCGCGATGGCAGGGTCGCTGGTGAGGGCGTGTCGGAGCCTGGCTCTGTCGACGTGGCTGCTGTCCTTCTGCTTCGTGCACCTGCTGTGCCTGGACTTCACTGTGGCTGAGAAGGAGGAGTGGTACACGGCCTTCGTCAACATCAGCTACGTGGACCCGGTGAGCTCGGAGCTCCGGACGGAGAGGAGCGAGTGCGGGCGCTACGGAGAGCAGTCCCCGAAGAGGGAGGCCCGGGGCACCGTGCTGCTGCCTGCGCCGGGGCACGACAGGCAGGCCTGCGACAGCAGCACCAGGTTTCCCACCAGCCGGGACCACCAGAGCCCATGGATAGCCCTCATAGCCCGGGGAAACTGCACATACCGGGAGAAAATTCGTCTCGCAGCCAGCCTCAATGCCTCTGCCGTGGTGATCTTCAACGTGGGCTCCAGCAACTCCAACGAGACCATCACCATGCCCCACCAAGGTAGGAGATACTGCTGCACCTGGCAACGTCCCAGGTGACCAGATCTAATACATTTGCATCTTTTTCACACCAAGTCAACAAGTAATCAAGTCATGGTTCACAAAGGCTGGGTTTAATGCTGCATCTGGCAGCGTTTTAGGTGGCCAGATCTCCAAAATTTGGTCTGCCTGGATAATCCAGTTATGCCTCTCCAAAGTAGGGGATAATGTTGCATCTGGCATCTTCTCAGGTGACCAGATGTAAGATATTTAAACATGTATCATTCCCACCAGTCAGCAAGGACAACCAAGTCAAGCCTCAACCTTGTAAGTCGCATCTGGTAACTTTACAGGTGGCCAGAAATTTGCCTTTCCCACCAGTTAGTCAGGACAAGGCTCTTCTTTGTAGGAGATAATGTTGCAGCTGGTAACTTCTCATGTGTCCAGATCACTGAAACCTGCAATTTGTTTTTAGTCCGTATAGTCTAAAAAAAAAGTATAGTTAAGTCACCCTTACCAAGTTAATGCTGCACCTGGCAACTTATCAGGTGGCCAGATCAGACATTTGTACACAATCTGTCCACCAGTCAGCCAAGATCAGATAAGATCAGATAAGATCAAATAAGATAAACCTCAAGAAATTTGTATTGTCACAGCAGCAAAGTGGACAGAACAAAAGAAGAAAATAAAGCAGCTAAATGTAGGTTTGTGTGTAGGACACAGAGAAAGGAAACAGTGTTCCTGCAGGACCATGGTGCAACACAAGAACAAGAACAGAGCACCTCAAGACCAGACAAGTGCAGACAGGACAAAAGAGTGCAAGAAATACACAAGAGCAACAAGACAACATTTACAGAACAGAGGATAGTAGAAGGGTACTTGCAGGGAAATTATTGTCTGGGTTGTTTAAGTTGTATCATAAAAAATGCTACTTAAGGTTTGCACTAAAGCTGTAAACTAATATACAAGTCTCTATTAAAAAGATAGCTTTTCCTCATTTATTCAAAATTTTATTTGTATCTACACAATATGACAAAGATGAAACAGACATAAAAGGAGTTTTGCAAAACTAAAGAAGGTATATACATATAATTATCACATGTTAATGCAGGGTATTTTTAATCCTTTTATTGTGAAAGTTCTGTCCTTTTTGTGCTCGGGTGCGAGGAGCCTGCAGCTCTAAGTCTGGCTAGTTTTTGCATGAGTCAGGCGTCCCATTAATTTTGTCTATAACTGTAAAGCTGCACTGCTGGGTTGAGATCTGGGGATTGACTTTGCCATTGAAGAATTTCCCATGTCCTTTACTTGAGATACTCTTGGGTTGCTTTCACAGTCTGTATTATGGATTTGCACTGTGAAGTTTGAAGTGCCTGCGAATCAAATATTATTTCACTTTTGTTTATATAGCAATACTTCAAAAACAAAAATGCACTGTACACTACTTTTGAATCAATTATTTAATTTTGCATATAGCAATTTGATTAAAATTATAATTTTAAGTCCAGTTTACCTCATTTTACCCTTGGTTTATAAGAAGTGAAGTACTTTGAATGAAGGACTTTGAATCTGTTGAAGAGCAAGAGCATCTACCATGTTTTATCATTCCCATTATAATGGCATTCTTAGCTCAGGGAAAGAAATGATCCATTGCTTCGACCCTGTAAGTGAGCCTTTCCAGGTGCAGGCCTGGTTGAATGTGTGTATTCAACAAGCCCTGGCTGTCGAGCAACACGGCTCCTACTTTCCACACTTAAACGTTCATGTAGATGCTGAAGTGAGTCTGAGGTACCTTGTGTTGCTACTACTGAATACTGGCTTCATGATATGGAAAAAAAATTAATTATTGCAATTTTACTGCTGTGTATTATGATTCAAGATATTAAAGGTTCTTATCACTTTTCTGGTCTTTTAAAAGGCTCCAAGTTTTCAAATCATAGTTTTTGTGATGTCACAAATCCAACATATTTAAGTATATCTCATTATTCTGACTACAGCAGTTTAGTCCCATTCTACTCTTTAGTAAGAAATTAGACATGTTGGGTTATATGAAGACCTCAATTCAGAACACCCAGTAACTCACCTGGAGTTTGATCGGTTACCCTGTCAGGAATCTGAGATTGGTTAGAGGCTCATTTGCAAACCACAACTTTCTGTAATATTAGTGTTGCAGAGACCGATATTGTGATAAGGTTTAGAAGACAATGTGCAGCCGTGCAGAATAACAGACTCCGGCTACTAAGACTTCACTGTTTTGTGTAATAATCAGGTTTTTTGTTTTTGTTTGTTTTTTTCCAAAAATGGAGCCCAAATAAACTTTATTGACCTCTGAGGGAATTGCTCATGTTACAACTGCACAGACACAGAGACAAGAACAATATACTCTACAAAATACGCTGTGATACTTACACAAATGCGGGGGTAGTGATACTATAGATATATAATAATAACTTACAGTTAAGTGAATTACTGGAAACACAAATAGTGGTTAGGAGTCTGTTACTGTATGTTATAGAGATCAGTAGTAGATCAGTAAGATAATAATGCACATAATGATAATGACTGGGTTTCTGTTACTGGGTGAGCTTTTAAATAAATTAGTGAGAAATAGGACATAGATTGGAGTATCTATAGCTGCAGTGATACCAATAATAGCATTATAAATTCAAATTTGAGGTTTATAGTGACCAAAATCTTCTGTAATCACTGACCCAGGCCTCATTAGCAACTTAAACATAATGTGCTTTTGGCTAGTCATGTCTGGTTTCACTTCATTTGCTATAACATGAGAAAAGTAGGCATTTCTAATCTCTGCACTGGAACCTTACCCAGCCTTATGTCAAGACAAATGTTAGGGGAGAAAAGCCCCAGTTTTCCTTCACTGTATTTGTCAAATATCATTTTAATTACTTATAAGGGCTCTCAATATCCCGCACTTGCCCTGACAAGTTCATAGTCCATGAATAAAATCACTGAACCAAGCAGGAACACTTTCCGAGCTCTGAGAAAAGGAAGTCATGCTGGTGCCCTTGCTGCAGGCTTTCATATTCAGCTCTTGACTAACTCCCATTTAGTGCAAGGGCTGGTAAGCAAACCCATGAGTTTCGTGAGAATAAGAAATGACTTGCATTTTGAAAACTAGTCAGCATGTTTCTATGCATGTCAGGAGGTGGGAAGGCATCCATAAGTCACCCATTCAAGCTATAAAACTGAAAAGATAGAGAACAGTGACAGTTAATTATAGGCATTGCCATAATATACGTTCCCAGTTGTTTCATGGGTATAACTTTAGAATAGGGCTGCAACTATCGAATATTTTTGGAATTGAGTATTCTGTCGATTTTTTTTTCATCAATTAATCGAGTAATCAGATAAATCATACTTTTGTTTTTAAACAACTATATCAATAGTGGGTTATGCAACATGAAAAGCCTCTAAAATGAGCAGCAACTGGCTGTTATTCCTCACAAAAAAGGTTTTTATTCAAAATCAACACTTTTATTAGATCAAAACTTAAAACCTTGACTTATTGGCTCCAGAACTAAACCCATTTAATCAACCTTTCTGGGAAACATTTATGATATACATTGTATCCTTATTAACAGTAAAGAAAACAAAAACGTCTATTTTGTAATTTTCTCTGTCTTTATGCACTTTAAGATTTGTTTGTAAAATATAAAATAATATTTAAATATTTTATTATTATATTATTATATTATTATTATTATTATTATTATTATTAATTGTTATTATTATTAATTATTATTAGTATTGTGGTCCTGAGTTTAAATGTTTCTGATCAATTTGAATTAATTATTATTTATTGATTATATATTTTTTTTAGCATTAAATAGTCAAAACCTGTTTACAGTTTAAATACGGATTAAAAATTTATTTCTCCTGGTGCTTTTTGCGGCTCTCTACGTTTTTCACAGCCAGTGTGAAAGTGCCAGTGTGCGCCACTAACCTACAATAACAGAACATTGATCGTTTTTTAACTTTAAAAAAATAATTTTCATACATGGCAGGGAGATGGGATGGGAGCACGCGGGAGAAAATCGTCAGAAATTTCGCGGGAGCGGGATTAAAAAAATAGTCCAACGCAGGGCATTAATTCATGTCTCCTGCTCTGAGCTGTGTGCTCTTCTTCGGTGCAAAAATCCGTAATCCCTGGCAAAAATAGCATGTTCCCCGGGTCACACCCTGCAGGTGGACTTTGGTGGCAAATTAAATCGAGGCAAACATTTTTTGTAATTGAATCATTCGAGTTGCTCGAATAATCGTTTCAGCCCTACTTTAGAACATTAAACAGTACATATATAGAAGACTAGAATTATAAATCTGAAATAAATGTAAAAATAGGAGACATTTGCTGAATTTTTGATTTATCAGTATTTAAAACATTGTATCATTCAATTAGACCTAGACCAGTCATTAGAGAGGCATCAAAACCTCTTAACACCAGGTCTGAGTCTAAACAATATATATACACTACGTGCACATTTATAGTACTGTGCAAATACTGTGTTTCCAAATATCCAGACTTTCTTGTATTTTTATTGTAGTCTTGAGGAACAGTTCTACCGCAGTTCTAGAGGACTTTCAAAAGCTTGATTTTCAGTCCAGTCCCTGAATCTGACCAGTTTCAGAGGAATGTCTGTTTAAGACACACAGTGATATGAATCATTCAAGCAGAACAAAGTCCTGAAGTCCTGAACCAGTGAAGAACCAGGAGCAGGTGATTCCAGATGATCAGGCGGTGATCAGTATACTGGCGGTGCTGAACGCTGAGTGGTTGGAACTCCTTTATCTTGGCTCCTTTTATCTTTAGGCACTTTGCAGCCTGTCGCAGTAAAACATTTATTAAAACATTGGTTCCAGTTTCTTTAAATGAGTCTACTCAGTATTCCAAAGATAAGAGTTTGACAGGAATAAAATATTATTTTTGCACCAACAAGGTGATTCAAAGCAAATTATAAAGAACTCCATCCGACTTGGAGTCATGACACCCTAAGAGGGCATGAATCAATAATTTATCAATAATAAAATAACAACAGCTAGGAGGAAAGGCAATAATCTTGTACTTTAATTGATGCAAACATTTAATAAATGTAAATTCCAGTTATTTATATGGCAATTTTATGATCATGACAGTTATAAAATTGACGCATTGTTTAGCCCATTGATAATTAATGTGAAAATCAACAGGGCGGAGGAGGTCAATATATCTATAAAAGATTGCAAGGAGCATTTTATGGTATCTTCAGAGTAGCCCAATTGATCCAACTCAGAGTCTTGAGTGGTATTTCTGAATCAGTTAAGTCATCTTTGTTCTTTAAGGGGGAACTAAAGCTTGGGCCTGGATTAAGATTAAAGAACAGCATCCAAATGAGTTCACTGCAGTTATGAAATCTGTCCTGAGGCAGTAAAGGGGTGTTGTGTTGTCCATGGATTATGGAGCAGTTTTTGGTTGTATCTAAATGAGTCTGTTGCTTTATTGAGTGGAAAGAATTAGACTCTGCACAATTAACTCTGATTAACACCAGGATGGACCACCATCTGGATCTCTGAGGCTATGCTACGTGGTTCTTTACTGTAAGAAGCCAACCTGAAGCTGGTTTTCCTGATTCCACAGATTCTACTCTGAAAATGTCATTATTGTCTCTTGGCTTGCAACTGTGGCGGCAGAGAGTGAAAGGCCTTATTGTGTAAGTGATGAAGGTGCAAGACAGGAAAGACCTTGTGTGACGCCCTTAAGAACTTTATATGACCCTCAGGCATCAGGACAAGGCTCTAAATCTTGGAAGTGTTTGCTACCTGTTTGTTTTTCAGTCAGGATTTGTCTCAGATAAGCAATAAATATGCTGACTATTTGGATGCTTTTGGCTTAGCACTTTGATTTGACAGTGACCTACATATGAACCATTCGAATCATGTAACTTAGTGAAGAACCAGGAGCAGATGATTCCAGATGATCAGGCGGTGATCAGTATACTGGTGGTGCTGAATGCTGAGTGGTTGGAACTCCTTTATCTAGGCTTCTTGTATCTTTAGGCACTTTATAGCCACAATAAAACAATTGTTCCCATTTCTTTAATGCAATCTCCTCAAAATGGCAATTACGAGACAGTTTGAAAGAAAATAGTATTTTTGCACCAACATAGTGATTCAAAGCAAAATATAAAGAAATGTAGGGTGGCAGGACTTTTGACATCATGTTCCCATGATAATAATAAATATATTGCCATTGTCCAGCTCTACTGGAAAGATTGTGATGCTGTAGGAGGGTTTTTTTTCTGAGAAATGTTCCAAAGCAGGCCATGCAGGAACCTCCTGGCCTGGATAGTCTATTTTAAATTCATATCTCAAGTCCCGCACAAATCCAAGAACTGCTGTGTGGATGAGATGAGCTGGCTGCTCCTGATTTAATCTCACTCTAGTTTTCTAGTATCTTCTCACAGGTTTTCATCAAGTTTTGGTATTTAGAGGTTGGTATGGTTTAATTGACAGATGGTGCATTTGCTGTATATTTGAATTTTAAAAAAAAAGAAAGATAATGGTAATATACTTGGAAAATACAAGTTTAATAACACATTTCTTACTAAATGCACGAGGCTCCTCTTGTCTCTTCTCCAGTTCCAGGTTTCACCCTCACCATTAGGTTTCTGCTTATCTACACAACACCTGCACTGTTTCTCAAGGTGTGCTTACACTTAACTGAACTTCTGTGACTCAATTAAACGTTTGTGCATTCGTGTAGGCTGGAGGCTATGCAGAAGTAAAACTCTACTCATACTTGGAGGCCTGAGTTTATTGTGAGCATAAGGCCTTAAGTGCCAAGCTCTGTGCAGTGTCGTCTCCTGCAGGTTGACACTAAAGGCCCTGTGTGTACCAGCCATAATAGCGGAGCCTGTTTGACATGTTATGAGTAGGTGAGGAGAGAGACTCTGACAAGAGTCAATGTGTTAACTGAAAAATGGAGGCAGGTCTGCACACACACACACACACACACACACACACACACACACACACACACACATACTAGTAAAGAAATGGGAGTTGTGGATGTGAGAGGAGTTAGTATCCTGCTAATGGGTGCTGTCTGCAGATACTGTAGTTTATGGCACAGGGAACCATGCTGTATCGTTAACAAATATTTTTCCATTACAAATAATGTGACCAGATCCGAAGCCGTACTACAAGCGTGTAGAATCGCAGCTTTCTGATTGGTTTTAATGTATTCATCACAACATTGGAAAGATATAGCTGGGTTAGGTTTTTATCACACAGCTAAAGAATGAAGCGGACAAATGTAAAACTCGACCAAACCAATAAATAATGAAAGATGGAAAACAAAAAACAAAAGCAGTTCTGACAGAAAAAACTTTTCGCCGGTTCGACTCCATGCACGTGGTTTTAGAACGGCTGGTCATAAACTGTAGGAAAGAATTGCATATCTCTGGAGTTGAAACTCTGGAACCGGGCTGAGCCAGTTTAGGTGCAGCCTGGTTCCTGTAGACCTGGGGAAAGCGCCGTTAGATTTGCCTTACAGTCAAGTTTTTTCTTCATTTTCAGCCTCAGGCACCTCTCATGTAAACTGTACTCTGAAATGATGACTCAGAATCTCTCAGAATTTCAGCTGCTTCCTACAGCTATCCATGCTGGTCCAATGGAAAATGATTGTTTTTCCCCTTATTTATAAGACTTTTCCACCAACAGGGAACTGGTTCTCAAACTGGTTCAGTTTACTTTGAAGCTAGATGCAATCTAGCAAACCAGCCCACTTTCCTCCATTTGAACCAAACCATTGTAATCAAGTACGCATCGCCATTAGTAATTGGTCCATCAGTGTGTCAGTCTGTGGTCTAGAGGTTTTGTGTGGTGGTGGGCGTGCGATTTCATGGTCTGGAGGTTCATCGACTTAATGTTGAGCATTTTCTGTTTGTCAACGTAGAGGTCGAGTGATTTTGTTTCGTCAACTGGAGGTGATTCTTTTTAGTTTTTTGGCCATGGAGAAATATTAGCAGGAGAAACACTGGTCCATGCTTGCTTTTTGGGGATGTAAACACATACCTGCAATAACAGAACAAAAGCTTGTAGGTAATCACTGCGATACTAATGAAGAAAGTGTAGAAACTGTAGAAAGAAACGTCCACTGATGTTGCTAGGGCTAAACAACATATAATCTCTTAATCCCCTTAATATGATATCATAGAATATGTGAATAAGCCTGTGACCACTCTAACTAAGCCTTGGTCATCGTGTGACCAATCACAGCTCCAGGTGAGTCACTGGGTGCTCTGCTGAATGAAGGTGTTCATGTAATCAAAAGTCTAATGAATGTTGGCCTAAAACCTTGTGTTTTTAATGAGCCCATGTTCCACATTTTCCTTATTGCATTTTTGTCTTGGACATTTTTATCCATTAGAATTAAATGGGCCAAGTCTTTCTTACTGTGAGTTCTAGACTTGCATATGCAAATTATCTTATTTCTAATTGGTAGCCTTTCATTGCAGCAACACAGGGACGGAAACTCTCCTTTGAAGTTCAGCGTGTGACCAAACTCCTGTCAGTAAACATGTTAATGTGTTGGTTTTGCAGTTAGTTTCCACACATGGGCTGTATGGATTAGGGAGAAAATGTACATTTGGAAACTTTAACAATATTTACATTCTTCAAACACTTCAAATGATAGATGAAAATAGATGATATAGAGGTTTTAAGATAATGTAAGGCATCGCAACCACAATACATAGGAGTAATATCGTAATACTGCTATTTTGTTATATCATGCAGACCTAGAACTAACTTCAGGTTTCAAACCAGTTTATTTTTGGACAGAATGGTCAGAATAGCTCAGAATTTGGTAAACTAGGAGGATGCCAGAGAAGAAGCAGAAAAGGCTGAGTCTGCTGCTGTTTGTGGCGCAGCTGGCCTACCTCCAGTCAGATGGCACCGCCAGAGATAGAGACAGACCGATAAAGAGAGAGATGTGAAGTAAACAGAAGATTAACAGTAAGAGGAATTAATAAAAGAGGATGGACTTTGAGCAATAGTCTTATTATAAGACCCTTTTTTAGTTCCACAGGTGAGAAATTTGCATTGTTGCAGCAGCGAGGTGGACAGAACAAGAAAAGAAAGTAGAAGCAGCATAAGCAATAGAAATAAAAACTATACAATATATCAGGATAGCCGGTATCTTCAGATGCTTAGTAGTAGACATTGAATGATGCACAGTAATATTGCACCAGGGATACTGCACATCATGTGCCGTTTTCTTATTGGGTGCGAAGTCATTATTATGTGCATCATCTTATTATTAAGTGCACCATGTGAAATATCACTGCTTTAGGCAATATTACTAATCTGCTACTGATCTCTGTTACAGCAATAACAGACTCTTAACCCATTTTTAGTGTTCCTAATAATTCACTTTGCTGTAAGTAATTTATTTTTATTGCTACCCCAGCATTTGTGTATGTAGTATAGTGTCTTTCTCATAGATTTATTTTTACTGGATTTATTTAAACTTTATATTTTACATTGTTCTTGTCTTTTTGTGTCAGTGCAATCCTAGCATTAGCTCCAGGATCAATAGAGTTTTCTGATTCTGATTCTGAAAGACTAGTCCTCTTATTCAGGATCAAAAAACGAGAGCTGAAAAAAACCAGAACTTCCACAGGAGCGTCTTTACCGAAGGCCACCTGTAACAAAGCACACAGGGCTGGTTTGTTTGAGAACACTCAGCCTGCTATGTGCAGGTTTAGGAACCCCTTCAGCGCTCGTATTTATGAGCCTTCTGATAGTCGCTGTCCGTACACGGTTCTGTAACCTCGGTCACGTTAAACTGTCCTCTTTCATTTAGTTCTGGTTATCATTTGTTAACCATAAAAGATTGAACTGACCTTTCTGCAAAACCACATAGCCTTCCTTCATAGAAAACTTGAAGCAACTCAATAAAAATACACACATTACCACTTCAGATTATTGTAGAATGATATGGGGGAGCTCTGCTGGCTTTCTTGTCGATAAACTGTCTGTTCAAGGACACAACTCCATACTTCAGTGAGCTCAAACTAATAGGAACCCTGTGTTAGTTGTGTAATTAAAGTCTGCAGTGACTAGAAGGAAAATCTACAGGACCAGAGTTGGTGGTCTATCAGACTGTCTTATCTTTGGCATATTTAGTCGATTAAATGAAAGAAATGGGAACCAAAGTTTTGATGTGACCGGTTGCAAAGTGCCTATAAATACAAGGAGCCAACCACTCAGCATTTAGCACCACCAGTAGTGTTGTCAAAAGACCCGGTACTTCGGTGCCAAGTCGGTACTAAACAATGTAAATGTTACGGTACCGGGTTTTCTGAAGTACCGGTGGAACCGAGCACCCGGTCGACCCGGTACTTGTTGCGCTCCCCGATAGGTGTGTACTGTGCAGTTGCGTCTTCTTCGTAAAAGCACAGAGATGGCGAGCGGCGGTGCTGCTGCTGATGTGGGGCTCGTTGAAAAGAAAGGAGGAAAGAGCCGCGTGTGGAAGTGTTTTGTTTTTGCGCTGATGACAAGGGCAACATCACTGATCACCAGAAACCCATCTGTAAGCGGCGTCATCGAAGTTTTATGTCAAAAGGTGGAAATACATCGAACCTTATAAAACACCTCAAAGACCGTCACCCAGATTTAATGAAAGAATTCAAGCAGCTCAGTTT
>JBBJLR010144564.1:0-15925 GCA_037577145.1 Brachypetersius gabonensis
GCAACTTTTGCAACATGGGGGAACTTGCTCTCATTTGCCCTCCACCACATGAAAGGATCAGCATCTACATTAATAGACTGAGTTACCTTTAAGTCTGTCCTCTGTTCAGGAACCATTATCTCAGCATGACTACGCTTGAGATGCTTAGCCATATAGCTCGTGTTTCCATTAGCGTATGGGACGCGTGTTCGGCAATGTTTAAAAACAGTGACGTTTCTATTAACTATTGACTCCTTGGTCCTTTTATTCTACAGTGAACCCGAAAAAAATCCATCCTGGAGATTTGTACAAAGCCGGTGCTTCTTCAAACATCTGCCTCACGACTGTTAAGCCAGTGCTGGCCATGCTTGTTTGTTTTTCTTTTTTTCCGCGTCTGTGTGCAGAGTTGTGAGCTCAGCTCCAGTTACGTCAGTGTGAGGGGGGGCGAGTGGGTGGAGCCACAACAGTGATTGTGACTACTCTCGGTGGAGGGCTTTTGCTCATTGGCGCTTGCTGCTTAACAATATGGTACGCATTAAGCGCCATTTGCAAAAGGAAGTACAAAACCCAACTACCGCGGTACACAAGGGTTTACCGTACCGCGCTGCGTGTGTATTTCACTGAGTACCGTTGCATCCCTACTGGATACATAATCTCACGGTACATGTCTGCAGATTCAATGCATGCAGCTAACGCGTCTGCAACCGCTGAACAAACAATGGCATGAAAGAACTTGCTCTGTCTCGTCCACTCATTTACATGCACACTCAATGCAAAGAAACAGTGTTCATACTGAAGCACATTGACCTTTCTATACCCATACTGCATACATGTCGAAGTGTAAACTGGAGCTGTGGCAGTCTGGGGTCTTGTTAGCTTTGGGCTGCGTTGAGCAAAGCAGTGTGATAAAGGTTTTACAACAATTACTTCTGGCCAATTCTCAGGAGACAACAGAGAGTCAGAAGAGAAAGACAGTGAAAGAAAGGAGGGAGAGACAGTGAGAGAGCGAGTGTGTGGGAGGCAGAGAGAGGGCAAAAACATCGGCAGAAAGTGCCACAATTTCATGTTAGCACATACTCACCTGGTCAAACTGTGGATCTTCCCCTCTCTGTAGAGATCTGGATAAAGGCTTCTCCTAGAGGGGAAATTAAGAGATAGCAGTCATGGGACTAGACGTCCAACAGACAGATATATATATACACCCATATATATACACAATTTAATGTTCTACTAGATACCAGTAGTTCAAATAATTTCTCCATGCAACATATTTTATCTAAGGCCGTGTTTACAAGACACTTTACTACACTTCACAAAAACATGTAGAAATACGCTGCTGGTTTACTTGAACAAACTTATCATACTGACTGATATCGCACACTTAGTCCTAGTAATCAGACAATCTGAACTGTACTGACCAGCGGCTCAGCCATGACCACCTCGATCTTCTTCTCGGCGAGCACCGCAAACTCAGCGAAGAGGCTCTTGATGACGAACTCGCCAGGCTTGGCCTCGGGGTCGATGGTGATGTTCGACATGGCTGTGGCCTGGGTGCTGCGTTTCTCCCAGCTAAGTGGAGCTGACGGGGCCGTACGGCGTCTACTCACACTGCTGCTGCTCACTGGGACAGAGGCTGAACAGAAAAGAAACAAAGATGGTCAGGTTCTACTCAGCATGTCTAATTCCTGAAAAAGAAGTAAGAGCTGGTCCTGGATTTGGAATTGCTACAGTGCAGGAAATAACTTAGATTCCCTGGTTGAAAGTTTTACAAAAGGTAGTTTCATTTTCATGGAAAGACAGAATATCAACCAAAAATCACGAAAAAACATGTTACATAAAAGTTATACATTGTTTTCCATTTCACTGAGTGAAATAAGCATTTGATACTAGACATGGGCTCTATCCGATATGATACCAGTTATCGGTCGGATAGCCCCGATCTCTATATTCCAGTTCGCAGCTTAAACTTGGTGCTGTGTAATACGAAATGAGTCAATGCTCCCATACCATCAACCTGCGGCAACTTCAATCTGAGCGAGCCGTTGTTTTGAACAAAATGTTGCTCGTTCAGAGATACTACAGTTCGGAAACGCCGAAAAGCAAGACGGCTACTTGCAATGTGTGCAAAGCCAGCGCACAGTGGAAGTACAGTTGCGTTGTACAATACAACAAATTTAATCAAGCACCTGCAGAGATGTGTTCCAAAAACAAAACAAATTTATAGCAGACTACCCAAAAGCGAAAGGCATATCGGATAAGACTCTTATCTCTCCCTCAAGACCTCTTTGGGGATCTTTCAGGAGCTAATTGTTGTGTTTTGACGGCTATTTTTGCCCTCTCCCCCTCTCTCTATCCCTCAAAACAAGACGAGGCTAAAGTTGGGCATCTCGTTCTAGTAAGTGCTTAGTAGTTTATATATTCTGTGATGTAACCTTACTAACAAACAGCACAAATTCAACAAAAATAATGCTAATATTAAAGTAAAAAGATGTATTATATCGGAATCTGTATCGGTATCGGCAGTCTTGTATCGGAATCGGATCGGACCTGGAAAAACGTAGATCGGCTCATCATTATTTGATACCCAAGCAAAACATAACTTAGTACAGGGTGGGAAAACTGTTGTTGGCAAGCACAGCAGTGACGTCTGTCACCAGGTTTGCACACCTCTCAGGAGAAACTCTCTAAATCCTTTAGGTTTCTTGACTGCTGCTTGGCAACTCGACCTTCTGCTCCTCCACAAATGTTTATAGAATTGAGCTGTGAAGACTGGCTAGGCCCCTCCAGGACCTTAATGCGCGTCTTCTTCGGTCACTCCTTTGCTACCTTGCTAGTATGTTTTGGGTCACTGTCATGCTGGAAGACCCACAACCCATCTTCAGTGTTCTGGCTGAGAGGAAGAGGTTCTTGTCCAGGATTTTACGGTACATGGACTCATCAATTGGCCCCTCAATGCAGTGAAGTCATCCTGTACCCTTAGAAGAAAAACATCCCGAGCATAATGTTTCCACCTCCATGTTTGACTGGGGGATGGTGTTCTTAAGGTTATACTCAGAATTCAAGTTGATACCAAAGAGCTAGAGTTTGGTCTCATCTGACCACAGTACTTTCTTCCCAATCTTCTCTGAACCATTTAGATGTTCATTGGCAATCCTAAGATTGGCTGTACATGTGACTTCTTGAGCAGCAGGATCTTGTGGGCACTGCAAGATTTCAATCAATTATGATGTAGTGTGTTACCAATGGTGTTGGTATAGTTTAGTGACTGTGGTCCCAACTGCCTTTAGATAATTAACAAGCTCCTCAAATGTAGTTCCACAGAATGTATTAGGGTCTCATCAATCAAAATATTACACTAATGCCAAAATTATTGGCATAAAAATTATTAAAATAAAAAAAACCCAACCTTGTGTGGACAGTTTGTTAAACTACCAAAATCATTGCTTTACGCGGAAATCTCCACAACAACGCGGCACATGCAAATATTCTCCACATTTTTTTTCTTGGAAATATATTTTTTTTTACGCATTTCCCTTTCAAATTATTACGAAAAATGTACTAACTTTGCAACATAAATAGTAGGAATGCACTGACATGATTTTTTTTTTTTTTTTGGCAAATCGAAAATGAGGAAACTTGAAAACCGAAACCAAAACACAAAGATTGTTATTATTATTGTTAAATTATAAAAAAAAAATATGTGACAAAACTATGAAACTATTTATTTTGCATTCAACAATGCACAATATAAAACAAACATTGAAATAAAATATTTTACTTGGCCCCACTCAAGAATAGCCTAAAAGCAAGATAGCTGAAATATACAATTAAATATCTTCTCTCATAAAACAAGTGCATTTTAATATTCTGCGCGAAGCGCATGAATTCAGAACAAGTGCTTTAAAACTGCTGAAAGATAACATTCTCTGTAAAAAGTGTAATAGTGTATTAATTGTTGCTGATAAACAGTAAATTATTGAACTGTAAAAAATTATTGGTGATTACCCCTACATTTTACTGTATTTTTATTATTAAAACTTACACAAATGTATTACTGTATTAACCAGTTTATACCAAAGAAAATGCCTCTGCATGAATTACTGTACAGTCTGTATGGGCTTACCTTAATATTTTCATTAGGGGAATGTATTAAACTGAGTTTAAAATCTAATTTAAATGATTTGGGAGCATATTTGGGGCATATTTATCATTTATTATTATGATTATTAATAACAATAACAACATTACATTTTATTTATAAGCGCCTTTCACAACTCTCAAGGGCACTTTACAGAAGTTATCCAGAAATAAAAAAATGAAAGATAAAGAATAGTCACATTAAATTAAGAAGAGTTTATGAAGAAATTTATTTGTATAACAAAGTCCTATTTTTCTTAAAGTAGACTGGGTTATCCTTAAAAGTTCTTGCCATAGTAGCGAAGTGAGATGATGGTGTGCCACAAAAAAAATAGTACTACATAGTCTATATATGTTAGTTTTGCTATGTATTGATCGGCTGAATATTTACATTAAATAATAAAACTTTTAAAAATGCTAAACAAAAACATGCCAGACACAGCAGTGTCAGTCGTGCCAGCGTTCCTGTAACCTAGCAACGATATATTTAGGGTTTACAATATAAAAATAGGCATTTAAGGCTCTTTTTTTTTTTTTACCAAAACACAACACCACGTTTTTTCATTATACACGAGTGCTCTTGGAACGTAACCCCCACGAATCGCGGGAGATTACTGTACCAATGTGTGTGCTAGCAATAATACATCAGCACATCTTTAATTTCAGCTTGTTTTAGTAGTGAAATGACATCAGTCTGGCCAAATGGTGAAGATTTCATGTTTTGAAAAGCAGAGCTAGGGGTTCAAAAGTTAATATGACACCGTTTGTGCAGCTACTGCCAGTTTGTGGTAAATGCTTAAAAATGATTAATAAAGTCCATTTAGAAACTAAGTATCACAGTACAGTTGAAGAAAAAAAAAAAAGTCAGGACAGAGACATGAGCTCTCACACACACGCGCACGCACGCACACACAGACACACACACACCTGGAAGGCACCTCAGAAGCACATTCCTCCATATGTCAATACTGTCAATCTGTGTGTGCATGTATGTTCAAAGTGTTGCTCTGCTTTGTTTGCTTCCATAGAAACAGGTGAAAAACAATTCTTTCAGGCATGCGCCATTTCCTGTTTCCTAAGAGAGCATGCATGGATAGCAAAAAAATAAAAATAAATATATTAACGAAGTGGTCCTACACCCTCTGGCTCAAACATTCATAATGCAGCATTTCAATTACATAGTGTACTTAGTCTTCTTTTACCCTGTCGGTTTATCTACGTGTCTTTGTCTTGTTATTTGAAAAGGTAGTAATATCAGCAAAAAGTGTGCATGTGTATGTGAAAGAGAAACAACAAAAGTGAAGTGAATCTTGTCAGAAGATAACATCACAGCCTTTCAATCCGGCTCAGTGTCTAGAAAAATCCTTATCTAGTTCAGCGTCTATCGTGCGTGTGTGTGTGTGTGTGTGTGTGTATGTGTGTGTGTGTGTGTATGTGTGTGTGTGTATGTGTGTGTGTGCGCGCGCGCGCACAAGGGATCCAGAGAGAGTATGGGGAGCAAGATAATGAGCGTCACATGTCTAACACGCCCCTAAAATCAGGAAATCCCTGTCCTCTTCTCCTCTCGGTTGCTGGGAAATTGTAATAAGTCCAGAAAATTCCAAACAATGAAAGGAGGCTGCAGAAAAAGCTGTAAAGGTTTATGGCTTTTTCAGAAGAGGAAAGCAGAAGGGGATCACACCCAGCAACTTGCACATAATAACATCAAACACGCAAACTTGAGAACACAAACACACCCGTGACTCCTCAGGCTCCTCAAGTGCGTGCCACAAAATGTGTATGCCTGGCAGAAACATGTTTGTCACTGAGAACCCATTTACTGATTCATGACTTTTTAACTATTAAATTTTCCATTTTGATGCACCACACTGCATTAACTACAGTCCGCTGCAATTAGCACTCTGCAGAAGGCAAAATCGTGATGACTAATAGACTTCTAATTGTGCTACCCCGTGTGTAGGTGTATTTATCAGCTGGTCAGAGGAACACTCATGCATTGTTTACTGAGTACCAGCAGCCTCCCCCACCCATATGATGTCACATAGCCAGCCCAGAGTGGCCAATCGAATCGAGGTGCCTCCTTGCACTTCGTCGTCTGTCTACTGCCGCAGCTGACTGGTCTTGCTCTGGAAAAGAACTCACATTGTACTTTTCCACTAAACAAGACAGAGAAAATATCACAAAAAAAATCAAGCTCTCTCTGTCTGAGCCTCAGTCTTTTGTCGCCTGCGTGTGATGTTGACTGAGCTGCATTGCTGACCCCACAGCACACGAGAGAGAGCGAGAGAGAGAGAGAGAGAGAGAGCGAGAGAGAACACACTTAATGGAATGACAAAATACTTTACAATGAATGATGAAATCTTGCAATAAAAGTGTATTATTCTATATTTTTGTGTATAATCTTGCTATAAAAGTATATTCTTATTCTATACTGTTGTGTATAGCTTTATTCTATTGGATTTTAGTTTTGCTGCTCCTACTTATTTTTGCCGTAACAAAAATTTCCCACTTGTGGTACAAATAAAGGCTTATCTTATTGCTTTTCTTTTCTTAAAGACAAACGTTTACAATTAGTGAGGGAAAAGTATTCATAAATATCAAGAAAATATTTAATAGGGATTCACCGAATATTCGGCCACTGAAAATTTTCGACCGAAAATGGCAAAAAAATGCATTACAGTCAACATGTCTGCAGTGTGGGTGCATATATTTGGATATATAGCAATCCACTACAACTGGTTGCTATAGCAACCAAACATTCTGAGAAGCCGCACAAGCGGAGCGCTCTAAGCTGAGGTAAACAACCCGGCATCATTACAATCGCCCGCATGGATGAAATCTGAGGGGTTTTAAGACTATTGACTTGCCAGGCAAGGCTTAAAGAAGCAACATTAGTATTAACTAACGCCAATGCGAACATTCAGTCAACAATGCTTATGTAACCATATTCTGTCAATCAGTAACCTCCAATATGTACACGTCATCATTTAGTATCGATTCAGCACGCTTAGAACCTCGGCCAAGGTGGTACCAAGAATGGTACTGGGTACCAGGTACCAGATTTAGTTCTGAACCGAACCGAGCAGGTACCAGTCAGTGGAAAACCCCCATAAGAAAAAACACGTGGAAAGCCATTTGTAAAGCGTGGAATGCTGAAATTTCTAGAGAGGGTGCATCCACAAAGGCACAGAGTATGAAGTACAGACAAGACCCTTCAAGCACTCTGTGTTTTTAAAAAAAGGCAAGAAAGTTTTCCAGTGATTATGGTTAATATATGGGCTATGCCAGTCTTTGTTTTGATACACTTTTGTTATAAATCTACAGAGACTGTTAAATCTTTCAACAGTTTTTAAAGTTTGTTCTAAAACTTCTGAATGTACTTTGTTCAGAATATTAAAATGCATACTTGTTTTATGAGAGAAGATATTTAATTTTATATCATCTTATTTTTGGGCTATTAATGAGTGGAGCCAAGTAATTTTTTGTATTTTAAAAGTTTACATTGTGCATTGTTTGAATGCTAAATAAATATTTTCATAGTTTTGTAACTGATTCTTTTAATAATAATTTCTTTCAGGAGTTTCGGTTTTCTGCCTTTTCAGGTCTTTCCTCCTTTTCAGTTTTTGGTCCATAAAAATCACTTACAGTACAACAGTATGCATGGAAGGCAGTTTTGCTACATCAATGTCAGCAAAATACATACTTTCCACAGCAGCCTATATGGTCATTGGAAAGAAAACACAAAAACAAAAAACAGGTTCCAGCTTACTTAGGCAAAGTAATGGTCATTCACAAAGAAAGGCCGGTTAGATTTCTGGTTATGCTTTTGTTCATAGCAATATTTATCATACTAGTTCAGAAATTAATATTTCTTTATAACAATGACTCAAACAGACACAGACTTGTGTGCCTCACATTTTTAGTTGCACATGGCACAGTTGTGGCAAGCAGCAAAAACAGACTTGAAGCTTTGAGCATGGTAACCCTGTGTTCCCTTTGCATTGTTTTGCATGCAGCAGGTATAAAAGGCCTCTCTGATAATGCAGGAGTGGTCTGAAGGTGGCCAGACTTTATTTAGATTAGTCTTAAAACAAAGCAAAAAGTGAAGAAAAAAAATCAAGTAATTTTAAGTATTCTTGCTCAACAGCTATTTTTTTCTGCTGAATCCAGTTTCACATATTTTCCTCCAGGTCAGACATCTATTCTGATGCTGCAAACAAAGCCAAAAATATCGCCAATGTAAATAATCTGAAACTGACAAGTGATTACAAGTCCAAAAAGTTTATGGAAAGTAAGTGTGTATTAATGGATGAAAGCATAGCGCTAGTAAAGTAGGCCTGAATCACTCGCACCATTAAAATTAAGTGAATAATATTGATTCCTTCATTTCAATCGCACGTGTTTACCTACTTTGATTCTTGATGTGCTGGAAGCAGGAAAAATGTGCAAGAATGAGAATCAGAGTGAAATGCACAAGGGCCAGACTGTGATTGCTAACAATCCAAGCATCTCCAAAACAGCAGGTGTTTTCTTTAACATTGTGTGAATGACCTGGTGCCTGTGCTGTTGAAGAGACCGCAACAAGATACACTACGGGAAGGCGGCAAACTGAGGTTCAGTGTATTGACTTGGCCTCCAAATTGCACAGATCTCAATCCCAATTCCTCCTAGACAAACTAGTTGAAAATCTCTAAATGGTGCAAGAATTACTTTGTACAATTTTTTTTTATTATATTTTTTTAGTCAGTTCTCATAAGGGATAAAAACTTTCAATCGCTCAAAACTGTTTTACACAAGCAGGATGTGGGGAAATGGACTGTATTGCCCTATTCAGATTAAATTATTCCCCAGCACTGGCTAACTGACATTCTCCCATTTACTTTAGCTAATAAATACAACTGAGAGCATGCTAGATAGCTTGCAATAGAAGTAAGAACATAATATTCGTTGTTATATAAGTATTAAACATCATGAAGATGGTTTAACCCTTTAACTGTTACAGTATCATGCTTCCAGTAGTACAGACGGTCATCGACAGTCTCGACAAACGACAATTCAAGTTTACGCTAGGTTGTGTTTTGACTTACACTTAAATTCTGGTTACATTTTCTTTTTTTTGTTTTTTAAACTGAAATTCACCCAAACTGTGTCTTAATACCCCATCAACAAACATAATTTCTCTACAGAAGGAATCTCACTGAACCCACTACAGTGCATCAGGAGTGAAGCAAATCCTCCAGTCCTGTACTGAGCAGTGGAAAGGTACTGTGTCTTTGTACACAATATATTACACAAAGCCAAACTGAGATCAAACATACCAGTCCCATTATTGTCTCATATTACATGTACTATTTAAAGACAGACCCTTGAGACCTGACGCTGGACAGGAGGAGCCAGTGAAGATCACTCACAGATCTCTACATGAAAGAAATAGACTTAAGCACAGCTTTATGGCATCTCTCTGCCTGTACAAAGTAGCTACAGAGTAGCTGCTGACAAAGCATTGATGCTTAGGAAGAAGGAAAAAAAAACAATATGCTGCTTCACAACCTCTAAGGAAAGACAACCAGAGGGAGAGATGGTCATGAGTTGGCTTCAATTTAGGACTGCAGACATCATGAAAATTAATTGCACAAATAATCCTTTAATTAGCCTAACCATGGCCTGTAAATGTGAACAGCTATAATATATTTTCTTAATTAAAATTTTATTGAAATGTTCTGACAAAGCAACGTTTTTAATGTTAGTGGCCTATACTTGAGTCACTGCAAGAAAGAAGCAGTTATTCATTGCAAGTCATATTGTAATTTATCATTGTGATAGTGATGTATCACAATAATATCACATCATACTTTTATGATCATATCATGGATATTGTCAGTACTTAAAGAACACTAACCAACTGAATGTTTCACAAGTTGGTTATTATTAGAAATAAATAAAAATCATGAGTGGTTTTGAAAGCAATTTTTAACTACTGACATTTGTGTTCATCCTTTATCCATTATCAGAAACATGACTTAATAGAGAAACAAAAAAAAGTGGTTATTGATGGACATACTGTGTACTGTGAAAATTTTAGCATTAAAGAAATGATCATGCTGCTCACCATGCAATATCATAAAATATGTACATTATCATTTGAGCTCTTTGGGCTGCAGCATAATTTACTCAGTTTAGCTTTATAATGTGGAAGCCTGGGGGTATTTTTATTTTCCTAGACAAGCTGTGTATGAACAGGTTTACAGGATGAGTTTTTTTGTTTTTTCACTGGAAAGTTACCGTCAGTTTACAAAACAATATGACTATTCAGTTGTATGCCTGCTAATATATTTACATGCAAGTAAGAAATAATTTTTCTTCCCAATGAATCTGCTAAATACTTCTAACGGACAGAAGTGATACAGCTTAGTGTTAGTAACATCATATGGAGAGCTGTAGTTATGTTTGCAGGGGTAATCAAATGTAACTCATTCTGACTAATCATTTTAAAGTGTACCTGAAATCAAAACGGAGCTTATTACCTTTTTAGTTCCTGTCCTTGGTCATATTGAGGACAAAACGTATCATTCAAAAGACTTTAAAAGAAAGCTTGCTTCACTGTCATTTTAGCCCACTTCCAAGTGCCCTTTGTCATTTGACTGGCTGAAAGCAACGTCTCTGTGGAAAGCTAAGTCAGACTTGTGTGTGTGAATGTGATTACTTTAGCCTTCTTTTTAACAAAATGTTCCAACATTGTATTTTCAGCTTTCAGCCGTACCTCAAAAACAAGTCATCTGGATTAGAAAAACCTGACAGAACAAAAATGCTATATGCAGTATATAAAATGTGTTTTCAAATTTCAAGAGATTTCAAATAGCAGTTCATACTGCAGTTGTTTGTATACTACCTAGTTAGCATGACCGCTAACTTCAGGTAGAATGGCCGACAGCTTGCAGTTTATTGAGTATTAGCACAGGGATTCATTTCTAACAATCACCTGAAGTTGAAAGGTTCATTTCTAACACAATCATGTTAAGTTTAACACTGCACAGCAAAGTATTTGCACTGCTGGACACAACAGAAACAGCATTCACTGAGTGCATAGCTAGTAAGCAAAATGACAGATGGCATGAAGCCAAATGAAAAAGAAAGACATACACCATGTTATGAGCATTCACATGTCTTCATAGCTTCTAAACAAATTTTAAACAACATTTACCTATGACAGCTTTATCTACTATCATCTTTCAGACATGACAAGTTATAGGTTTCTGTAAGTGAGCGAGTATGTATGAGAGAGACAAAAGTAAGAGATTAGGGTGTCTACCCTGTCATTACAGTGTCTCAACATGCCCAGGTTGTGTGTTTTTTTTAAAGAACATTTCTGGCCTCAGTGTCTGTACCAGTGAATGTTATCCCTTTTCATGTTGAAGTTTTTTTTTTTTTTAAATGAATGAATGAATGAATGAATAACACATACAAGATGTCTTTGTAACAGTGACATATGACCTTAACAATGACTTTAATGTACCTTTGGTTAACTGGAGTTAAAAATATACAAATAAATAAATAATAGTGGTGGGCCGTTATCAGCGTTAACGTGAGACTCTTATTGGGCGCTAAAAAAAATATCGCTGTTAATCTATTCACAACGTTGGGTTGGGAGCTGGGTCTATACTACGCAAGCTATGATGACTTTCACCTTGATATTTTAGCGCAGGTGTATACCGAGCCGAATTGCACTGTAGGGGGCGAGAACGAGTCTTCAAACCGGTGTGTATGCCTACTGTGAAAAGGGGACTTAGCCCCCAGGGTTGTAGGAAGGAATTAGCGTGTATAGAGTGCTAAAAACTTTTCACCAAAACTTTTCCTTTCACTTAAGGAAACAAGTAACAAGCAGCGCCGCGTAGTTTGGCCTGGGTCCTAATGCCCGCCTGCTACCTACAGCAGCTTCAACAGCCAGTACATCATTTTAACTCAATAATGATGGCTAGACTTATTCATTTCAATTCATAGTCTTGTTTCTATTTATAAAGTGCATATCTGCGCTCAGTGATATCTTGTATGAAATGTTTGGATATATCATTTAAAAATTGTATAATAATTACTACATATTTAGGGTGGCTTGGCATCATTTGGGGGTGGGGGGGTTGGGGGGGTGTTCAGACCCTGCAAAATAGACCTAATGACGCCCATGCTGTGAAATGACCACATCAAACGTGACGTACTAACATGGATGCAGCAATGAAGCCGCCGGGTTTTCTTTAGAGAAAATTTATTTTTAAGAAGCTTCCCAATGGAAACCTCGACAAGACTAAGGTTGTATGCACCTTGTGCAATGCGGAATTAGTTTACTGTAGGAGTTGAGAAACCCGTTCTCAAAGACTTACTTTTAGTCATTATTTGGGTAGCACACACATTCTGAATGCCTTTGTCAGAATTCAAATGAGCCATTTTAATTTGGATTAATTCCAAGATTACAGTGAGATTAATCTAGATTCAAAAAATTAATCTATGCCCACCACTGATTAAAAAATAAATAAATAAATAAAAGCTGTTTTTATCAATATTTTAATAATGAGCGGATGAATGAACGAGTGAGTACTACCTGGCAGTGTTACATGTTTACAGCCACTAGAAAACTAGTCCTCACTCCTTATTGTTCGAGCAGAGGGGGGAAAAAAAAAATGCGTTTGCAACAACAAACAGCAGGAGAGGGAGGGAGGGAGGGAGGAAGAGCGGGAGTTTTTGTGTGAGACAATGTTGGCATGCCAGCCTGAAGTGACCGTTGGCCCAACTGTACTGGCTGCTATTACGGCTGCTTACTGTTGACTAACTGCTTTACTCAAGTGAACACCACCGCTCCCTTTCCCTCCCCCCTCAGTATAATGATCACCAGCCTGACTTTTTAACTACCTCTCATTTTTCACACTGTTAAGCTTTTTATTTAATGCACATCACTGCACAGAGTCAGCAGTGGCTGATGGGATATGAAGTTTGAAATGAAAGTGCTGGATGTCTGTGCTGATATCTCCCTAAAGAGCTGATCAGCATCTCACACTGAGATTACTGCTCACAACATCCAGCAAACAAGATATCACATCGAGATGAGAAACAGCAGCAGGCTAACAGGCAGAGCAGGGCAATGTGGTGCTATTTAATGTTATTGTTAAACATACAAAATCATAGTATGTGTTGGTGTACTTTGAGCGTATCGTTGATATTGTCAGGATTTACAGAACACCGACCAACTGTTCATTATTAACAGGGCTTAATTAATATTAATTGTATTTACTAAAGTAAAGTAGGTGAAACACTGAAGAAATGTAAATTGGGTCTAACACACAGCATGTGGGTTATAGCGGTATGTTACAATATACTAGGTATGTAACAATGCATTGAAATACCATGATACTGCAACAAAGAAATGATAATATGCATAGTGGAGGATAAGCATTCTATTAAATATGGCATTTGATGTAACTGCATTGTTTGTAGTGTTCAACCAGTGCCAATCAATAAACAACCCAGTCCATTATATTCATGTAAATCACCCCCACACCAACCAGCTCTGGTTTTATTAGTTATTTGTGCCACAAAAGACTAGTCATGTGTGCCTTTTTCTTCAAATTTCATTCAAAATTCAAAAGAATTTTCAATCTTATTTTGTTAAATATATGATGAAAATATCAAACTGTGAGCACTGAAATCAACCATCAAACCAAAACATGAGCTGACTGCATAGTTATACCCAGTCTGAAATCCAGAACACCTAAAGCTGAGATTATGTGTTCTAAAGGTGTACGGAATAACGCATCACACACATCATTCATTACAGTCTTTTGTACTCCCTGAATATTCGTGACAGAATATCAAGACCTTTCCTTTTGCAAAACAAAACATTACAAGACGTGCCTTTATTGCCTTACAACACCCTGCGTAGAGACAAACTTGCTTCGGAATTTCTGATCCACCAGTGCGTCACAACTGTACAAAAGTATCATTACAAAAACACTTCTTTAAAAGAGAAAACAGCCCCATACAAATACAGAACCATGTACGACAATAAAGTAAGATCCAAATAAACTACAATATCTTGTGTTTTGAGTTCTGCCAATATTGAGATAATACATTGAGACATTAACAGGTCAGAGCCTCAGATCTCAAGTCCTAAAACGTCTGACCTACACAGCAGTCACTTCACATTTGACCTCTTAGCCCACAAAACCCTTTTACTTCCACTCAGCACGAAGACAAAGGATGTGAGTGAAAGTGTAGCCGAGAGAGTGTGTCTGAAAGATCCACTGGGATTACTAATGTTTCCCTTCATCGATTTCTGCCCCATTATAACATGCGCCATGGCGTTTAGATCTGATGAAATTTCACCGAGGAGTACAACGGGGAGGAAACGGTTCTGCGCAGTGCTGCGTTCCTCTGTCCAGCCTTCTGAGTCATGTCTGTTCGGCTAAATGACTCGCTGGAAGAATAAACCTCCATCTGGGGAAACTAAATAACAATCGACAACTTATACAACAAAATGGTACACTTCACAAGCTGAATTCTTTAAAACAGCGTTCAGATTCTAAAAGCAAAACCGTACAGTCAAAGGAGGAGCAGTATGCACTTTAACAAAGTTATTCTATTCCAATCTTTGTGAAATAAAAGGCATCTGGCATTACACAATTAAAGTTTCTTTTCTTCTATATGACAGAAATGCTGCTTTGAGCTTCATGAAAAGAGTGGCACTGTAGTAGGGCTTTCAAAAGGTACAGTTAAGACTATGGACAACGCCAGTTACAGACCTGTGCATGTATAGGTTATGTGTGTATCATTTGTCATGTTAACACAATGTTATCTTGTTAAGGTGCAGACTGTGTAACATACAGAGTTTTGCTATTGAGGAAATGTGTGCTTGCGAGTGTAATTGGCTGGTCTTTTTTGTGTGCTGGGTGTCAACGCTGTGTAGGGCTGCATGATGCAAGTTTTAGTAGATAAGAAATCAAGGCGCCTATGAGAAGTGTGGCGGAGCGTGTGTGCACATGACAGTGCACACAGGCGCAGAAGACTCAGCTCCCAAGCAAACAAGTAAATCTGGGACAACTGCCATGCTGCTGTTCCATTCTGTTGGTGTAGTGCACAAAACAATGGGCAGTAAAATCTTGATCACAGAGTTAAGAGGACCCAGTCATACAGCAAAGTATAATCACAATCAAAGAACAAAGCCTAGCACTGTTAATTTACCTTTGTATAGGTGAGAGCACAAACTAAATGGGTGGACATTTGAGGAAGGGGTCAGAAACTTCGACGGAACGTTTAGTGATCTACACTGAAATTACATTCCAGCAGCCTTTTCTCAGAACATTTATATCAGTACCTCTAAGGCACAACTGCACTACTGAAACATCCAAAAAGAGACATATGTAGAAAACTGGTTTATTTTTGCAAAAGCTTAATTAAAAAAATCTCATGTTTTACATAGAATGTCTATGTTACTTAAGAACAAATGCATTTGTGGACAGAGTATGCCCTAAAAAGTCAATTACGTCAATTTTACTCTTTTTTTTTATTACATCTTTTAAAATTTGAGACACTATTATTCAGTGGGTGCATTAAGCACATTTCCAACTTGCTTGTAAACCTAAATATTACATAATGAGAACTGTGAGAGTGTCATTATATTCTTTATGTTTTTGGAATGTTGCCAAGCCCTAATGTAAGAAAGAGAGTGGATTCCAAAACACTCTGAATTTGGGCAGTGTGTGTGTGTGTGTGTGTGTGTGTGTGTGTGTGTGTGTGTGTGTGTGTGTGTGTGTGTGTGTGTGTGTGT
>JBBJLR010144571.1:0-10247 GCA_037577145.1 Brachypetersius gabonensis
GATGTTTTTGCCCTCTTCTCTGTGGCTCTGGGTGAAGAGTTTTGGAAAAACACCATTTATTACAGTTCAGTCAGTCTCTCGCGATATGGATATTGTACATGTTGATATCGTGATGACGGTAAATTTGTGATATATTGTGCAGCCCTAGTATACATCACCACCTCATTCATTTAGAAACTAAGAAAGATAGGTCATGCCTCGAATCCCCAGTGATCCAGCTGGTGAGGAAAACACTGGATCCCAAAGGAGAACACCGATCCAGCAGCCAGAACACTCACCATGTGTCATCAGCAGGGCTTTATTATCCATATAAAGCACAGGACTAGCACACACAAATTTGTGGAGGTGCCACAGCACAGTATGTTCTGCAGAATCTTTTGATTTCAAACCCTGAAATATAATGGTAGCGAAACATGCTCAGGTACCAACGTACTCCACCTGTATTAATAGGTTTGACCATACCAACACCATCACACCAATTTTCAATAAAATATCATATTTAAAGTCTCATGACATGAAAATTTCACTTTATGAGATTTTCTAACACTAATACGAGTTCCCTTAGCCTGCAGTGGCTTGAAATTGCGAGGTGTAAAGAGTGATTTGATCACCCTGCTCCGCCTTTGAGAGGACAGCCCAGAGTTGGCCCTGTATGATGTCATATGGGGAAAGGTTACCTCCCCTTTCTCATGCTTTGCCCGCCCAGAGAATTTCACCCCCCTCCCCTAAAAATTAGCTCCACCAACTGTCAAAGTGGTGTGAGAGACCACTTTTGCCTATAGAGACATCATGGCTTACAAACAGGTGAAGCATGGCAGTTGCTCATGTGAGCCCCTGAAGAACCAGTGAGTTCATTTCGCCGACACAGAGCTGGTTTTGCTGAACGGCTCAAAATTAAGTCTGGATCTGTTCCAAATCTCCTTGGCTTAGCCACAAACCTCAGACAAGTAAGTCAACTTAATGCTATATAATTTTGTTGCTTTGCTGAATATGGTTACCTAGCTTGTATATGTTACCGTGATAACATGCGCAATATCCATATTGCCAAAGACTGACTGAACTGCAATAAATGGTGTTTTTCCAAAACTCTTTACCCAGAGCCACAGAGAAGAGGGCAAAAACATCACTGGCTAAGAACTTACTATAATTTAAATGATGTTTACATTTATTTTTGGATTCAATGTTCAACGGTTCAAATGTTTTATGGGAGGCATTAAATGCTCTGTTTAAGTAAATTCTTTAAAAAAAAACATGTTGGAATGGAAGATTGCATTAATTTGTTTTCTGTATAGACTAGTCAGTGTCTGGAGTCTGTTACCAGCCAATCCAAAGCAGAAAAACATTAACACTATAAAGGATAAGTTTTCACTCACTTATCGCGTGTGATATCGCCATGGCAACACTCAACTACATTATCGCATGTTTTCCTGATATCGTGCAGCCCTATTGTGAATGGTGTGTGAACACATTAACTCGAGTGTTGTGCTTCTTTGTTATTTGGACAACCGTGCTGCTGTTAGTGTTCTGGCGTGTGCAATATCTGTCTTTCCTCTCACTGAAACGACTGTGTGTGAGCACCTCTGTAAACCAGGGTGATCAGATGAGAATGGGTCAAATTTGAGGAGTCTTCCAGCCACAGGGCTATAGGCAGGGATTTCAACTGCTTGTCCCGAATCTCACCACAGACGAATACAACTGTCTTAAATCAGCTAGCTGGCCCCTCCCCCACCCTGCTCTGCCTCTCTCCTTCTCATTATCATTTAAAGCTACAGACACAGAAATGGCACGTCCTTGGGAAATCTCATTGTGGGACTGGCTCTAAAAGGCTGTATTTTTGCATTAGGGCTGCAACTATCGAATATTTTTGGAATGGAGTATTCTGTCGATTTTTTTATCGATTAATCAAGTAATCGGATAAATCATACTTTTGTGTTTTTAAACAACTATTTCGATATTGGGTTATGCAACATGAAAGGCCTCTAAAAATGAGCAGCAATTGGCTGTTATTCCTCACAAAAAAGATTTTTATTCAAACTCAACACTTTTATTAGATCAAAAATTAAAGCCTTTGGCTTCTTTTCTCCAGAACTAAGCCCTAATCAACCTTTCTGGGAAACATTTATGATGTACATTGTATCCTTATTAACAGTAAAGAAAACAAAAACGTCCTGTTATTTAGCTAATTTGTCATTTTCTCTGTCTGTATGCACTTTAAGACTTGTTTGTAAAATATAAAATGATATTTTAATATTTTATTATTATTATTATTATTGTGCTCCTGAGTTTAAATGTTGCTGATCAAATTGAATTTATTATTTGTTGATTATTTTTTTTAGCATTAAATGGTCAAAACTTCTTTACAGTTTAAATACAAATTAATTTTATTAAAATTTTTAGGCAAATTGATGCACTTTAAGATTTTTCAATATTGCCGGCCTATTTTTTCTTGTTGGCAATATTCGGCACGTTTTCCATCCGCTACAGGAATGAGGAGGTCCAGCTGGTCTCCAGGTGCTTTTTGCAGCTCTTCGTTTTTCACAGCCAGTGTGAGCCACTAACTTACAATAACAGAACATTTATCGGTTTTTTTACTTTAAAAACATTTTCATATATGACCGGGAGAGCGGGCGGGAATCTTCAGAAATTCCACGGGAGCGGGATTAAAAAAATAGTCCCGCAGGGCTTTACTTCATATCTCCTGCTCTGAGCTGTGTGCTCTTCTTCGGTGCAAAAATACCCGACTCCCTGCAGCAAAAATAGCATGTTCCCCGGGTCACACGCGCCTCCTGCAGGTGGATTTTAGTGACGAATTAAATGAAGCCTTACTCGAATCGAGATTATTCGAGTAACTCGAGTTACTCAAATAATCGTTTCAGTCCTATTCTGTACCAAGGGTGAATTTCGGAAAGAGACTTCAGATACAGTATTAGGGAACCACTAGGATCTATATAAAAGCATTAAAAAAAGCTGTTACTATAAAGTGGCAGTTCACAATTTGTAACCCTACAGAAATTAATGGTTTATTTCTCTACGGCCCTAATCCTGGCAGAAAAGTCTTATCCATGTTGTCCTGTTATTCAGAACAGAAGACTCACCTGGGGTAATGGCTCTGTATGTTGTACACACATGCAGATGTGTTATGCTTTGTGATTAAGCTCAAAAGTGAAAATTATTGGAAGTTTATTAACAGAAGTTTAGATCAATGAAATTAGCATATAGATGTTAGTATATCAGCATTATTCCTTTTAATATTGTGAGCAGTATGTGTTTAAGTTTCATAGTCATGGTCCTATTACAGAGGATAAGACCTTTCCATGGAAATCTGCGAGGAAGAATGGATGCCTCTCTACATAAAATAAGTGAAGATGGTTTGATAATTCTGGCTACCCTGGAATTATGATTTAGATAGAATACACCGGAACTGACCCTTCTTGCGCAATATTTAAAGTGTATCAAATGTAAAGAGAACATCACATTTAAGCAAAAATCCTATAATTCCCCATTATATTAATTTACCTGTCATTATATTAAGAAACCTGCCAAACTTAACTGATCAAACAATTTAATACATGACAAAGACCACCTGAGTAAATTTTTTTTTTGAAGATCATTTTAGATTTTTAAGGGAAAAAAGTTACCCAACACCAACTAGGTCTGTGTGGATAAAGCACTTGTAAGTAATTAATCAACTAATCAATTTGGCATCAATTTGCAATCACACCTAGGCGTAATTACTGACAGCCCAACAGTAACCACACATCACTTAGCTACTTTTTAAGAAAAGCAGGCTAAAAGATCCCAACAAGCAGAACACTGTCACAATCAAAAGAAATTACAGGTGAGATGTGAAAGAAAAATACTGAAATGTATCAGCCTGGAGATATTTTTGAGGCTCTAGGACTTAAAATGGAAAGAGCAGTGATGGCTCTTTTCTGAAGTGGCCATCTAGGAGTAGTGATGCTCCGATCGATCGGCCGAAGATCGGTATCGGCTGATAATCACATTTTATGACTTGATCAGTACTCGTTAAATTTGGCTGGTCTTAGGAACCGATCACAATTGATGACGTCAATTCAACCACATTGTAAAGACATTAAAACGTTCACTATATAATAAATACTTTTGTAATTATTTAGTACTCTGTTAAAACAGTTACATTAGATATATTACTGTAAAAATATAAAAATATAACAAAGGCAACATTTCTAGTATTACTTAATCTGAAAAAAAAAAAAGTTAATGGTGATCAGAGAGCTCACATATCAGTTATATAAACTTGAAGCATCAGAATCGGCACTGGTATCGGCCGATCACCATGACAAAAAAATCGGTACTTGGTATCAGTGGCAAAAATCCTGATCGGAGCATCCCTAGCCAGGAGCACAGGAACAACCCATCTATGAAGCCACATAGATCCCAGATAAACATCCAAGGCACTGCAAGCCTTGAAAACAGATAAGGACAGCATGATTCCACTATTACAGACTGGGCAAAAATGTTATCCATGGGAGAGTTGGAATGCAAAAACTACAGATAACCAAGAGGAACTTAAGATTTGCCTCACGTTTTGTCATAAACCTTGACGACTCCCAAAACCTTTGGGATAATGTCACCAAACAGAAGCTTTGACAAAGAAAAATCAGCCAAGGTCTTTCCATAATGATGTGAAAGACTAATCCTCAGTTATAGTGTTTGGCTGCTGTTGCTGCTGTGAAAGTACGCAAATACATTGGTTTTGTTGTGGTTATACATCCACTTTTTGCAATGTTTTAGGTGTTTCAGTACAGACTACTTTTTGAATAAAGCACAACAAAAAAAATCAAACACCCACACACTGCTGCAGCTGTAGGCAATGGCCTCAGATACACTCAGCACCCTTGACAAAACCACACAGATCCCAGCATGCACTTTACAAATCAGACTCTTCCTATCGGGTTTGCCGGTCAGTTCTAAAGTACTACTTTAGCACAAACTGCCAAAAAAGCTAAGGCTGGCTATAACAGAGAGGTGTCAGAACACACAGTGTGTAAGAAACTGCGTAGCCACAGACTGGTCAGAGTGCCCATGCTGGCCCCATCCATTAAGGAAACTGCCTACAAAGTGCATATGAGCATCCAAATTGCACCTTAGAACAAGAGGAGGAGGAGGCCTGGTCTGATGAATGACATTTTCTTTTACATCAGGGCGGCCAGATGCATGCTTGTCGCTTACTAAGGAAAGAGATCACCACAATATGCTGTGAGAAGGAGGAGGTGTGATGCTATTGGCGGCGTGCTGCTGGGAAAACTCAGGTTCTGGCATTTATGTAAATGTTACTTGGACACCTACCACCATTCTAAACTTTACTGCAGACTAAGTGCATCACTTCATTACAACAGTATTCCCTAAAGGCAGGGACCTCTTTCAGCAGGATAATGTGTCCACACTGCAAAATAATTAATAAATGGTTTAAGGAACATGGCAGATATCAATCTGATCTAGGGCTGCACGATATCAGGAAAACATGCGATATGCGATAATGTAGTTGAGTGTTGCCATGGCGATATCACACGCGATAAGTGAGTAAAAACTTAGCCTTTATAGTGTTAATGTTTTTCTGCTTTGAATTTGCTGGTAACAGAGACTCCAGACTCTGACTAGTCTATGCAGAAAAAAAATTTAATGCAATATTTCCATTCCAACATGTTTTTTTTTTTAAGAATTTACTTAAACACAGCATTTAATGCCTCACATAAAACATCTTAACCATTGAACACTATTGAAAAAAATCTGAAAATATTTAATCATTTTAATCTTAAATAAATGTACACTACTGTGGCTCTGGGTGAAGAGTTTTGGAAAAACACCATTTATTGCAGTTCAGTCAGTCTTCGGCGATATGGATATTGCTCAGGTTGATATCGCGATGACGGTAAATTTGCGATATATTGTGCAGCCCTAATCTGATAAATGAATATGATGGACAAACTGATCCATGAAGTCCATACCTTGCAACTTACAGACCTGCTACCAACGTCCTCATGCCACAACATATTTTCAGAGGTTCTCTGGAGTCCATATCCTTGACATATTAGGCAGGTGGTTTTAATGTTATAGCTGAAAGGTTGGTATATGGACTCTAACCAATGTTTGGCTTCATCAGTAATGCACATTATTTACATGTTTAAAGTACTGATTTAATTAAAACCATCAATCTCAGCCTAAAGTGGTAAGTGCAATTTGCCCATTAAAGAACAAAATGTAACTTTACCTTTAATATTATTCTCAATGACTTACTTACTGTTATATAGTTAAATATAATTAATAATATTAGGAAAGAGTATGTTTGCAAGATGGTTTCCATAGTTAAACATGTTGAAACAAAACTCATTAACCAATCTTCTGCCTCTTAATTTAACAGACCTCTTTAACGTCTGCCATTAACAAACATTCTAAGGCTTTTATGCTCCTCCAGTCGACCTATTGGCCTGTTGGGAACTACTTAGACATTAATATGAAAGTATATGAACGGTTAGAAACTCTGACTAACAGCCGCAAGCAGATTCTGTTCCCTTGTGAAATGGTGGGCTTCATTTACTCTGGGAGGGTGAGTAAAATCAATGAACCCATTCAATGAGTTTTCCCCAACAAAAGAATTTGTAGAATCAAGTACAAAACTCAAGATAAGAATCAAGATTTAGATTCTTCCACATTACACCTGTTTTATTCACACACGGACCAAGTAGTTCATTTGCTTGTTTGAGCTACTGATCACGCATTTTACGTGGTGCCCCCCCACAAAAGGTCTCTAATGGCATCGGAGCCGCGGGTCGCGGGGGCTCGGACACGCTCAAGTTAACTTTGCTGTACGCACCTGAAGCTCACACCATGCCACCTCCACCCAGGTCTCTGTGTCCAGGCCTTTGTAGACGGTCTTGAAGGAGCCCCTCCCGAGCTCGATGTCGAACTTGAGAAAGCGCCCCCCGGGCGAGGTCGCCACGGCCTTCATCTCGGCCTCCTCCTCGTTCTCCTCGCTCGCGCTCTTCGTCGCGTTCCCCCTCCCGTCCGTCGTGTCGCCGTGCAGCCCAGTGGTGGCGGGGCTCGCGGGGCTCGCGGCAGGCCCCCTCCCTCTGTCCTCGTCGGCGCTCGCGCTCTCCGTGGCGCTGTCCTTGTGCCCACCCTGGCCCTGGCTCTCGGTGCTCGAGCCTTCCCTCAGACTCGAGCGCACGGCCCTGAGGCTCCGGTCCACCACCAGGTTCCGCAGGCTCACGCACTCGGCCTCGGGCGGCTCGCACGCCTGCTCTTCACTGTCTGCAAACCACAGGCTTCGGCGGATGAAGCGCTGCTGCCGCGCTGCTGCTCCTGCACCTCCTCCTCCTCCTCGCCCGTAGCTCGACACACTCGGGTCGCTGCCCCCGCGCACTGAGCCCGGGCCGCCATCGCCCTCCGCCGCCTCGGGTGTGCTCAGAAGATCGCGCCGCGAGCCGGGCACCGAGGGACACTTGGATGCTGCAGGAGCGGCGGGGGCTCCGGGCCCGTCTCCGCGATCCATGCCGCTGTCTCCGCGCCGCTGCTGCAGCACTAAAGCTCGCTCTCCTTCTCCCGGGGCGCGGGGGGTGGCGGCGGCGGCGCCGCGGCGGAGCTGCAGCAGGCGCGGGGCGTCAACATGGAGCAGCGTGGACTCGAGTTCACACTCCCACGTCCCCTCTCGAGCTGCGCAAGAAAAGCATTCAAAATAAACTCATTCATTTCAACAACAAAAAGTACATTAGAGAGAGAGATGCTATCTGCAGCCTCACACTACAGCGTGGGTTGCACAACGCAGAACAGACAGAATTACAGACAGAGTTACAGACAGAACCCTTAACTAGGGAACAAACAATGACAAAATAACGCAGATTTGTAGCAAGAGACAGGTATGCATTGGGTTTCGTAACACACAGCTTACAGAACACGAGCCGAAATTGTCATTTGGCTTAAGCCCACAGTTCGTGCTTCAGCAAACATTAATCACAGGGTCCGCAGTTCAAGACAAACGAAGATTTCTTCACTGTGAGCAGGTGCACGTACGGCCAATAATTATAATCATAATAACAACAAAGGTCGCTTGAACAGCCTACCAGTGATATCCAGTTTCTAAGCGGCTCAGCCTCTCAGGTGCTCATCCCTGCTGGCTGTGACTCAGCTGAGCTCCTGAAGGGCTCCGTGCGCTTCTTCTCCAAAAGGCTGGAGCTCCTCGCGCTCTGCTGTAATGCCACGAGTTAGCTGGTAGCCAGCAAGCTAATGTCCGACCCAAAAAAGCGCAGACGCAGTTAACAGACGCGTCTCAGTCGCCCTTTTCTCAGAGGACCACGTCTAAATGCTGCTTTAACTAAGAAAAGGTGGTGGACTCCTTCTCCTTCTCGGCTCCTTCTTCTGACGTCTTTCAAAATAAGAAAAACACGCCTGTTTTCGTGCTCTGTGTTTGTGAAAAGATGTCATCCACGCTAAAACCGCGACTAACCGTTCAAAAGCAGCACTCGACAGTTTAAAAACACAGCTAGACTTCTTTTGTCTCTTGGTGTCACGGAAATATACTGCGTTCGTCCAAAAAAAATAAAAAGCCCGAGTCCGCAGCTAACCCGGTTTAGTAGGAGACACCGTCTCCACGCCCATGGCAACGACGGGCACGCGCAGCCAATGGGATCGCGCGCCTGGCTCGAGCCTCGCCGCTGTTTGGCAACAGAGGCGCAAGATGAGATACGGAACCTCTGCGTGCAGCTCGTGCGCCAAGAGTTCGCTCGAGTCAGTTTATTGAACCGACTCTATCGAGCCGTTCTCTTCAATAAACCAACTGATCAATTGATTCATTACATTCATTTGGCAAACGTTTATCCAAAGGGACTTACAATACAGTTTCAGGACAGTGTGAGGACCAGAGGACAGTATTAAGTGCTAAAGTCTTTATATGAGTGTAATGCGAGAGGACAGGTAAGTACATCACGGGAGGAGAGTCTTTAACAGATGAGTGTTTAGGTTTTTCAAGAACCTATTCTTGTCAATAAATCAACATTACGTTACATTACATTACATACAGTTAGTAGACGTGGAAGGCTGTAGACGTGGATGTCTAGTATGAGGTTAAATGATTTGGTGTGGGAGGAAAATACAGAGGGTAGAAGGAAATGGAGAAGGGACGCTGTGTCGACCCCTAATCGGGTGCAGCCGAAAGTCACAGAAAGAAAGAAATAACGTTCATTTGGCAGATGTTTTTTTTTTTATTCGTAGTGTCATACAATAGGAGGAAACACTACAGTTTCAGGACAGTGAAATGCAAGTGAACCGCAAAGCTTCAACGGTATGATATCAAACATAGAGCATATATTAGGATAAAAGAGAACAGAGACATAATAATAATACATATAATAATAATAATAATAATAAATAATAATAATATTAAAACTTATAATAATAATAATAATAAATAATATTAATATTTTTTATAATAATAATGATGATGATGATAACAATAATAATAATAATAATAATAATAATAATAATAATACTTATACTTATTATAATAATAATAAATAATATTAATACTTATAATAATAATGATGATGATGATGATAACAACAACAACAATAATAATAATAAGAAGAAGAATATTAATACTTATAATAATAATAATGATGATGATGATAACAACAACAATAATAATAATAATAATAAGAAGAAGAAGAAGAAGAAGAAGAGGAATAATAGGAGAGTTCCAGGTTGCTGTGTATGGAGCAGTCCGAGAGGATCAGTCTTCAGGAGGTTTTTGATGCTCTGGTCAGTTTAGGCAGCTCGTTCTACCTCCAGGGACCCAGAAAAAAGAACAGTGACCGGTTAAGACAGTGTTTTTGGAGTCAACGAGCAACTCTTAAGGTGGAGTTGATGTAAATTTTGATCAGGATTCACCAGACGTAGACATCAGAGAGGTGCCGCAGAGATTAGGATGGGGTTTGCGAATATGATCGAGTGACTCGTTGAAAAGAACCGGTTCAAAGGAACGAGTCCGGTGTCCACCGTCACAGCCCGCGTTCTAAAGGAAATGGTACATTCCAGAGATTCCTCCACGCCCCGCATCACGGCGGGTCTCCATGAGAAGCTACAGCAGGACAGGTAGCACTCGCCTGAGCTGAAATCTGAACAGACAGTACAGTCAAACAGGCGCCTCTTACAACTCAAACAGGCGCCTCTTACAACTCAAACAGGCGCCTCTTACAACTCAAACAGGCGCCTCT
>JBBJLR010144578.1:0-15924 GCA_037577145.1 Brachypetersius gabonensis
ACACGATAGTGTATATGCATACCAATGAAGAATGGGTGAATAAATGTATAAATGTGAGTAACGTTAATAAAGTTTTTTTACTGATGTACACTGCGGTAAAACCGCCAGGTATTTTGGCGGCTGGAGAATCGAGAGCAAATGTTAATCCGTCACTTCCGTTAAGTGCAAAACGTCAGTGTTCCATTAAGGACAGCACTGACCCACAGCAGTGCGCACTACAGAAGGCAGTGCGCGATTTCGGACACACCCTTAGATTTTATCAATCAACATGACCCTTGGCATGCTGGTTGCCCCGCATGGCTCATACTGAGATTTGTGACCCTAGGTAGGCTTGTCACTTCATGCTAAATCCACCTTACATGGTTCTTTTTGGGCAACAGCTTGTAGAATTACAAAATTTCTTTGACAAGTTGATCTCATTTTTTAATCATAGTGCTCTTAGTGCTTAGTGCTCATAGTGCTCTACTGTGGACTGAAGAGTCCTCCCTTTCAGACAAGTTTGACCACTTTGGAACACCTACATATGCTACCCACCCTGTTACTAAACTACTACTCACACAGACTCCAACCAAAGAACCTGTTACAGACTCCAACTGTTCCTACTTTACTGCTAACTACTCATCATGATTAAGTCCGTACACTAAGACCTTTAATTGTTAGTCATCTCCATAGTGTTATTTTTTTTTACCCTCCCTCGTTATCCGGCGTCAACCAGACGTAGATGTGTTCCTCAGCCCCAGGCTTGTCTCTCCACCTTTAAAGGATATTTTCCTTGTCTGTTGCAAAAGCGCTATATAAATAAAATTGTATTGAACTGAATTGAGTAGCGCCACCTAGCGATCCGACAGTTTAATTTGGCTTGCTCATCAAACATGCCTGTGTGAATGGCCAGTGTTAATGAAAGATGTCTCTACAACAACCTACAACATGTTTTTCTCTGTTCCTCAGATACGGTTGTGTCTGTCTTAAAAATGAATTTTGTCTCAAAAATCCTTACACAACTTACACAATGCAATTTACAAACTTCAAATGGTCTTCTTTCACCTGCTGAAACAGTCAAATCAAATCTCTTACCACTTGTTATATCTTAGACGCTTATTTTTTCATTTGTGGTCACATGTTAAAAAATCTAGCCATGTCAAAATCCAAAAAAAAAAAAAAAGCTGGACCAAAGCCAAAAAAACACCCCAAAAACAAACAAACACACTTGATACAATGTGTCGCATACATTATGAATCCAACATCCTTGAAATCCAACATCCTTAACAGCATAAAGTGGTTGTTGGCCTGCTGTTGAATATTGATTACAAATCTCCTGTGCCGACCAATGGAAAACAAAAGAAATAAAGAGCATTTTTAATCTTTATTTATCATTTTCATTACTAAAATCTGTCCATGAACCCTTTGATTTTTCTGCTTATATAATCAATGTGGGGTTTTGTTTGTTTGTTTCATATTTTATAAACTGCATTTTTGTATTTTAACCCACCCTGTAATGTTTCTTTGCATCAAAACGTTCAGAACATGGACAAAGGCTGAAAGCACATCTGGACAGGCATCAGTTTGATCCCTCCAACCTGCAGAATGGTTTGAGTTGTACTAATGATTTTTATTAGCTCACTGCAAAGCAAGACTGGCTTCCAGTGTTTCTCCTCGTTTCTGTAGATACCATGGTTTGGCATAAGAATAGCACAGAAGCAAACAATTATTATTATTATTTTGTGGAAAAGAGAGGATGCTTACTCCTCTTAAGGATGTGAGATGTGAAATTCCTGATAAGCCAGTCATGTGGTGTGGTGCTATCCATGGGAAATATCTTCAGGGAAAGAGTTGCACAGTGTAAGAATTAAAATGCCCCACTCTGAGGCAATTTCCATACCAGATGACTGGGTTTCGTCATTCGTTCCCTCGTACAAAAAGACGCTTTGCATGATGTGACATGTAGGATTGACTCACACTGCATTGCAAACAAGGAAACCTTTTGGTTAAGCACATAAATCCGTGAGAAACAAAGCGACTGCGATTTAGATGTAAACAACTGTCAGTGTTTTTCTTCGGTGGAACTTTAATGAGTCCTTTCTCTGAGAACACACAGCGAAATGAGGGCCTTTTGCACTGTCAATCATAAAAAGATCTACATGATTAGCGGGTCACGGCGGTCCGCTCAGCTGGAGCAGATTGGTGGAAGGACGTGTCACGACGTCCTGGGACAAAAGCCACAGCTCGCTCAAAGAAGGTCATTGTGAACCCCGGCGGAAGTGAAGAAGTCATTGTGACTGCGGCGGACGACGTGAAGGAGCGTGTCGTGACTGGGCTGAAGCTGAGACCGCCTGTGCAGACTCTCCACCACCCACGCTCCGCTTTCTCCAGCCACAGCCTGTTGCCATGGCGCTGACGTGCCGTCTTCCTTGCTGACGGAGTTTTGGTGAGCGCTGATCTGACCTCAGCTTAGGGCTGCAGGCAAAAGCTTCATTCAAATGCTTGGCATACCTTGTCCAATTAATATATATTTTCTTTCGTTCTATAATAACATTTAAAGTATAGATAAAATGGTGTGAGCTAGACACTGAGAGTTCATTTTAATTGTTTTTTTTATATTTAAGTTTTTTTATATATACGTTTGATTGGACAACCTGAAATCGTGCACTGTTAAGTAATATGTATCGTTCTGTATTTATAGCAATCTATTGTTTTGCCTCCAGTTTAGAACTAAGGATATATGGAGCATTCTGGACATATAGAATCAGGACATAAAACATCCTTCATGCCATTTTAGAACAATCAACAGCTCTGTTTATCGAACAAATATACATTTTCCATCATTTATACTGAAACATACAGCATCACATTCAATTATAAAAATGTGTTTTATATGATAGAAACAGTGACTTCAGACTTTTAAACAATGAGCCCAAAGTGGTGACCGCATATTGACATATTATTTCTATATCACAAATGAAGATATAGTGTCAGGGGAACACTAGACAAACGACAGGCAAAGGGGAATTCTACCTTAATTTTTAAATTTTGGCAGAATTCAATCATTAAGATGTATAAAACATAATTGAAAGTTTTTTTAATGTGAAATTCTTCACTACACAGAAACTCATATTTCTTTATAGTGGTGGTGACAGGAACCAGGGGTCACAATATCTAGCCAAAGACACAAAGCCATGCAGACATTTTACTTACTTTACAAAACAATGCATGAGGCAAACGTTCCTCTTAATGCTATCCTGAAACAGTGTTTCAGGGGTTAGGCAATTGCACAATTGCTCTTAGAGATATTCAACCAGACTCATTTCTCCACTGTAAATTATTATTTCTTATTAATTCTGTAAAATTCTGGAGGGGATTTATCACCCTTAATTTGTACACTTGTTCCTATTAAGACTCTTATGTACTAAGTAGGCAGTGTTAGGTCTGTAGTGTAGTTCTCATCAATCTTTACAGGGTATATGAGCAAGTTGAGTATGTGTCTTGTAATATAATCTATGATGTTAAATCTCCTGATATATTCATGGTGCTACAACAATTGAAGAGTAGAAGAAAAGGGAGTGAAGAAAAACACAGCAAAGCCTGCCTGTATTAGCCCTTGCATGGTGAATTTTATCACTTGTAGCTCAGTGTAACAACGGGAGAGGAGCCCAAGCCAGACAGGATGGCTGGTTATAGCTGGAGGGGGCGGAGGGGATTAAAAGGTCACTGCTCCACAAGAGGAGGTAAGTCTTAAACCGAAAATGGGACATTTTACAGCCAGCCAGTATCATATTCTCTGTCCAGAGCAATGGCTTTTCTTTCAGTATGGGCCAGAATATGTTATACATGCTACAATTGTCCTTTTCGTTAATACTCTCAGAGCAAGGAAACCTAAGGTTTATAACTTGTGAATTTCTGACACTGGGAAACATTCATAGCACAACAGAACAATGATAGTACACATTACATAGTAATACATTAGTCCTGCGACCATAGATTGGTATTTAAAGATGCTACTTTGAAAAAACACCAAACATTTAAAAAAAGTGAACAAAAACTATGCATGTCATGGGTGCATCACGGGCGCCATGCCCCACACATCAGGGTCGCTTCAATACAGAGCCTGAGTTTCCCCCTTTCGGTCGTGTGCAGTTGATTTCTCCCGATTTGTAACTGTCCTCACCTGCGACTCATTTATGTTTCTTATTTAAGCACAAGTCAGTCAAAAATGTTGTCCAATCCCCCTTGTGTGTGACTTCTTGTTTGTATTTTGGCTCCTCTAGTCCAAAATGGTAAAGAATCAAACCTCCTACTGAGCATCAAAGCATGTGGGATAGTCTTAATGTCGGTTGTACGGAGTAATTATTGTCCTTTGTGAACTGTGTGATCTATATAGAAAATAAAAAGTACCAAAGAACCTCTGCATGTGTGTCCTCAAACATGCTGGAATCATGACAATGCAGGGCCTTCTTCCATGACTTCCATTGCTCACTAGCAGCTCAACACAGTCACAACATTTCTCGCACAAAGCACCAACAGTGTCAAAGTTCACCAACAGTGTTGAATCGAATTATGAGACCAGTGATGGTTCAGACCATAGTGAGGAATAAGAGGTTACAGAAAGTGAGTGAGCGAGTGGAAGAGTGCAATACAGCCTAATGTAAGCCATAGAATTTGTGGAATGTGAGGCAGCGAAACCTTGACTATTTAAATTCCATGTTTCATTTAAAAAAAAAAAACAATCTATACATGAACAGGTAGATAAACCTTTCCAGTCTCGCAATGCCTGTAAGTCATCATATCAGGTCAAATAGTTGAAACATGGCAAAGAACAGCAGTAAGGCTGTCGAGACGTCCTGTAGACCGGTAGTGGTAAGTCACACCCACAGGCAGTAATAAAGCTCAAGCATCAAAGGAGTGGGAGTGGAGGAACTACACTGACACACACACACACATTCACAGATGCTTCTTTTTTTCTCTTTTCAAGTCTAGTTTTCTAGTCTCTTTGAGTAGTCCAGGTCATTTTACCCTAGAGACGCTGTGTCTTTGTGTCGAATCTATGCCTCATCGTTTTTATCCACAGTCTCCACTGTCACATCATAAAGCCAAGGGACGTTTTTCTTTTGAGACAGCTCAGTCAGGAGCTGCGTCACAGTCTGAACAAGTCATGAAAACGTTTTCACTCATTTTCTCAGTGTGGAGTGGCCACATGCTGCACGATTCCAAAAAAACTCCGTAGCCGAGCTAGCTTTCGAGCTCCGGTCCCAAATATTTACACAACTATAAACAAAGGTCTCAGAGAAGATCCTTGGCTAAATTTAAAGCGCAAGTTCTGCATGAAATCAAATTTACACAATTTTCCGCTGACCCCAAATGCAGTCGATCAGTCAAGACATGTTTGGTGTCTTATCTCGTTTCTGACATTGTATAGGCTACTGTAAGAAACAGCATGTTATATAGCTGGAACAGTAGTAGCAGGCCTCTTGAAATATAAATCATGTTCATTTTTACAGATGAGTGGGTCATAAAGTGACAGAAACTGCACAACCAAGTCTAATTGGGACTGCTTTACAACTCAGCATAATCTGAGGCTAATTCTGCATGGTAAAAAATAAAATATGATACAATTTAGGAAACACTTTGGGTTGCAAGTTCTTTCAGTTGAGACTCCTAACAATCATTTCTTTATTCCTTCTAAATCAGACAGTGCTTTTTGTACTTGGCATAACAAGGCTCTAAAATGTATAGGAGATTTCTTTGTTAATAATCAATTTTCCAATTTTTCCCAGTTGAAAGAATCTGCTGGCATTTCCAACACCCATTAAGTAAGACATTATGTTCAACAGCTGATACCCCAATTTCCATAATCCTATCGATACAATTCTCTCCAAACTATTTGCTAAACTAAATAGCCCCTCTGTGGTTGCTATCAAAACTGCATGGGAACAAGACTCAAACAATCTCCAGCTTCTCTTCTTCATATGTCCTGGGCTTGTCCTTCTCTGGCAGAGTTTTGGACAGCGGTCTTCAGTGTCATGCCTGAAATAACTGAGCATTAGATGGAGCCAAATCCCCTATTTTTGGTATTGTTGAAAATGTAGAGTTATAGAGTAAATACATTAATTAAATGCAGCACATGAAAACGTTTGGGCACCTTTTTGATCAATCCACTGGTGTAAGTTTTGAGAGTTCATTTGAATTATTAGACGTCAGGTTCAGACAATTCCGGTGTGTAATAAATTACAAGACCACCTTCTTGTGCTTACATTCTTGCATTCAACAGCTTTGGGCTCTCAGTAGCTTACTGAGGATCTAAAACTAGAAATCCTTGATACAATGCAAGAGACCATAAAAGACATCTAAACAGTTCTTGCATTTCAGTGTCCAAAATGTCAGTAAGGCAAGGAGAACTGTTGAATTCAAGGCAAACCCTAAAAGAACACACAACTTTGGCAAACTTCCACATTACTGCCAAGGACTTCCAGGAACATTTGGCTGACATGGGGACAGTGATGCATTGGGCTTCTGTCCGGTATTACTGCTCAAACATCATCTACATGGAAAGGTAATCAGAAGACAAGCTTAACCATGATCTCATCACAAAAGTAGATCTGTGATGTATAAAGACACCACTTAGATTGTCATTATGGAATCAAGTGCTGTGGTCTGATGAAACAAAACATTAAAACATGTTTGTAGCTATCACTAAAGATATGTTTGTAGAAAAAAAGAAGCATTTCAAGGACTGAAATATAACCAATGATACAATAAATATATTGGAGATGCAAAAAAGAAAGGATTCTTTGAAATATCATCATATCCTAGAATGCTAATGTCCCTCAATCAGTGAAGTAACTTAATAAGAAAAAAGGGTGGATATCAAAAGAAGACAACGATTCGCTACATACATCAAAAACATTAAGGTTTTAGAATGGCCTTCGTCACGCGTGCTTCAATATTATTACATATTCAGTCTTGAACATGTTATATAACATGCAAGACCACCTATAAATATTACTGAAGCAGAAATGTTCTGCGAGGAAAAAAGGGGAAATATCATAAATGAAAAAGAAAAAGACTGTTATAAAAACTAGGATTTCGGCAAGCTGAGCATACTGACTGAAAAAGTGCCCAAAGCTGTGTCAGTTGCTTTACTTTTTTTCTTAATATGTGAAATTCAAGAAGAAATACAGCTCCGGAAAAAAAAAAAAGAGACCACTGCAATTTATTCTTAAATCAGCATCTCTGAGTATGACAACCATTCAATGCCAATGTCTGTTAAATTCCTACACAAACACCCCATTCCCATCACGGATGATCGGTTGGATGGTAAACACTACTAGACGTACATTAAAGATCATTTAGTTTAAGATTGAACAAGAGATTTGTTTTCTTTGAATTATTTAAGGTCTGTAAACACTGCATCATTTCTTTTATTTTGATGTATTGGCATTTCCTTAAAAAAGATTCTTTAAAGAATAATATTTTTATTTGGAAATTAGTAGAAATATTGTCAGCAGTTCAGTTCAATACTTGCACCTTTTGAAACCTGGGATTTTTTGCCGTGGTCTCTTATTTTTCCAGGGCTGCATGTCATATTCAAGTTTAAGGCAAATGTGACCGTAGGTGGCCAAACTTCCACATATAGCTGTGAATCTCCATTACTTGTTAGCTCCATTAGCCTTAGAGCTGTACTGTAAAACTAAATGACATTTCTAAAGCCCCTCCGATTATTGCTCCAACCCACTCACGATGCATATGGAGGGAACAATAATGTGGACAATCAAGAGGCCCGGAGGACCAGTTTTGAGTCAACTAAAGGTCTCTTAAAACAAATTTAATGAAAAAAACTGGATAAAAAAAGGATGGTGATGGTGACTGCGCAGATGGATGGCAGATGGAGAAGCGTGGTGGTGATGCTGAAGTGTCAGATGTTGTCTTCATGGAAGTGTGATGCATTAATACACAAATGCATGAGAATAAGTGTGTGTGATGGGCTTTTATGATGAATGGGTGTAATTGCACCTGCAATGAGGTCAAACAGACGACAGCAATGACTGCCATTTTCAGCAGGTAACGAAGCCGCATATGGTGAGAACAAGATGGAAGAGAGAGAGGGAACATGAGACAAAGAAACACAGAGAGAGTGAGAGAGAGAGAAATCCCGCCTGGCTCTGCTCTCCCTGGGAGTTGATCGAGGAATGCAGTTGGAATCTCAACTAAACTCCCCCAGGTCTAAGTCTCCCCTACCTCCTCCCCCTCACAGGAACAACTCTACTCTAATCCAGCCATGTCCAACTGGCCAGAGCACCTGTACACAAAAACAACAGTCAGTAAAACACGTCCAGCGGTTAAAGAAAACACCAGCATTCCCCCGTTAATCAGCTGTGTTAGCAAAATTGTCAATGTCCAGTTTAAACCTTGGACACATTAGAAAAGGGCTTAGTACGTTTTCGGACTACTTTTATTCTCACATAATCAGTACATTATTATCCATATTATTAGAACTCTTTAAAATAGGCAGAGGATCCTTATTTCAACACTATCCTCCACATCCACTGGGGGCACCAGCTTGAGCACTAGAAGAAGAAAACCAGATGATTAGCAGGTTAGGATGGATGAGTGGGTTTGGGTTGACATTGGGCTTAAACTTGCAAGCTGATGTATAAACGCTCCCTAGACATTTTAAAATCACTTTAAAAACACTTAGGACTGACTTGAGCTCTTTGTCTTTGGGGGACATCAGACAGACTAGCCTGGAGTCTCTGAGGTCAGTATGTATGACCCAATGCCAATCATTCACTGTAGAATACTGATTGAAGTGTTACATGCACACACTTCAGATGGGAACTTCGGTTAGGTAATTTAGAACAGAGGTTCCAAACCATCAGGCTGCAGCTTGGGGGACTAGGACCCTAAGAGCTCAATTATTATTCATGTAATGAATATTAAAGTATGTTTTGTTTAAGGCTTAATTCTTGCCATTAAAACGCTTGTAAATGAATCAGACTACCTTATATCTGTGTATGTCCTCATGCATGTAGGTCACTGTCTGCTATTAGCTGATGACTAGTGTAAGTGAAGAACATTGATGAACCTTCACTAGGAAGCAAACCTACTAAAAACAAAAGGAAAATGACAACAGCATTGTTTAATTTACAATATGATGGCAGCTTCAAGGAATACGAATTCCTCTGCGGAGGCTAGCAAATGAGGCAAAGAAGCTGAAATTTCTTGATGATGGCAAAATTTAGGCTCATCAGGTTCGCCAAAACGTTGCAGGCCTCAGTTTGGCCTATGCTGGTAAAAGATGAGGAAACCCTGAACCCCAGTATGGTATTTCATCAGGATTAATCAGAGGCCTAGATTACATCCAAAGAAATTTGATTCGCTCGGACTGTCTTGAAATTAGATTGTGAGACAAAACCTTTGAGGCTGTGTTCCTCACTTCTTGTTTTATCTCATGTATTATTCTCCAGCTGTCCCAAAATCTGCAGCCCTAAGATAACCAGACTTGACTCCAGCTCAGACTTGAATCATGTCTATAACTGGGGTAGAACTTACGTAATGTAACCCCGCCTTTAGTGTTTGAAAGGAAAGAAAGAAGAACTGCCATTCTGTTTAATATCCATCATCAGTACTTCATGGTATTCATCTTTCTTGGAAAGCAACAATACGCATGAAGGATAACAGAACTCAGAAACTGTCCACATCAAGATGGACTGTCTGTCCAGCTGTCATTCCACTGGAAGCCATTTCCAACCACTGTGTGGACAATGGCTGTTACAACATCCAAGGTATTTCCAGCCTATGTCTGCTCTGCAACTTCTATTGTCCAAGAAACATTCCAGGCGTAAGGATGGGAATGGTTAGTTCACGAGGTCTTAGTATTTATGTTTGTGTGTACTTAGAAAAAAGACACCAGCCATAATGGTTATGTTGTGGTTTAGTTTTTCATTTTTGAGCCACAGTTTAGTTTCAAAAAATGAGCAACTGTAAACAGATTGTTTCTTCTTTTACTAAACAGAGGTGAAATCCAGCCACTAACATTGCCCTCTGCAGTTCTCAGTTTGATTCAACATGATCATTTTCCCATTTATCAGCCATGTAGTGTGTGGTTACTGTAGCAGACTTCTCTGTTGCTCCAAAAGTCATTTTATTATAAGTGTAATGAATTGTGTTTTGCCTTCTATACAAAGTTTTGCTATGTTTCTTCATTCATACCCCATACATGTACTATAATGTGCTTGAAAGTTAATTTGCGCAGAATCCAATGGTTCAAGCACATTTAACCTTGAGCATGTTTAACAGCTATTGGAATCCTGTGGTTCCAACACTTTTTTTTATTTGAAACGGGTGTTTGACTACGTAGCTATGAAGCCTTTGCACCTTCTCACTGAACACAGAGCAGCACACACTGAATGAAACAAAAAAATTCCATAATTCAAATCACACACACCACAAAGCAGATTATAGTTTTGTTTCAGAACCATTAAATTACCGCCTAAAACCAAACAAATCACTTCTTATGTCAGTTGCACTCAATACCTAATGTAACAAATGTTCATCTATATACATATATATATTAGGGCTGTAACGGTACACGTATTCGTACCGAACCGTCACGGTACATGGGTCACGGTTTGGTACATGATGGCTGCGTCCAAAATCGCATACTACATACTACGTACTACATTTGAGTTAGTACATACTACTCTACCGTCAAAATAGTACGTTCTATATAGTATGAATGACGGTAGTATGAATGGAATTCGGCTGGAAGCAGTAGGTCATCCGGGTTCTTCTCGCCTACTGTTTTTCGAATACTATAAATTCGGACATACTACTCGCCTCGCATACTGCTTTTCGCATACTAGCTCTGCTTTTCACATGACGCAGCTCATGTCTTTCGGAGAATATATTGTAAGACGGAGAAGACGTGTTTGAAGTAATACGGAATCACAGAGGGACCAAAAAGCGCAAGTAAATCATAAACCTGGGTCGTACTGTGGTGCAATAGTGCCACCTACTGGCGTAACACTTCTGCTGCCTTACACATACATGAAAATATAAGCAAGAGAGTGTGCTTACTGGTTAATACACTGCTGTTTATTTAAAATAAATAAAAACAAACTAAGCCTCATTCTTTAGAACTTTTTGTTGCATAGCTTCGCTGTTTCGTGAACTGAACCGAACCGTGACCCCAAAACCGAGATACGTACCGAACCGTGACTTCTGAGTACCGTTACACCCCTGATATATATATATAATATTTTTTAAATGTTTAAAAATACTTTTTAAAAATGTGAATATTCAACATTGCAAAATTGGAACGTTTCTAATCAGTGTCTGAGCTCTCAACAGGCATTCCACTAGCATGCACTTGGCCTGGTGAAGTTACAGTGTCCAGACAGCCTTCGCTGCGCTGTCGCAGGCTGACCCCTGTGTGCGTCCAGCCTTGGAGGAGAGCGAGTGTTTATGCCCACTCAGACACATTCAGCGGGCATGTTTACAGTGCCTGCAGGTCGCCGTGGCAACAGCCCTCTGAGAGCTGTGTGTGTGTGTGTGTGTTGAATGTTTTGGCTGACAGAGTCAGCATTGTGACATTTACGTTGTACGCGTCTGTGCAATGTGCTTAAATGCCACGCTCGCCTCGACTCCTCCAGACCTCCACACTGATGTCTGGATCCGACACGATTTCTCTATCTCTGAACAGTGATGTATGAAAAACTAGCACAACAGATTAGCTCTGTATAGAATGGAGCTAAAAGGAACAACTTTTGGCGCCCCTGGCCAAACACATGTTGTTTATTTGTTGAACGTAAGATATTGGACGACCACATGTAAAAATAAGTAAATAAATAAATAAGACAGATATAACATACACCCAGTCAATAAATCAACTATTTCTACAATATGCTCTCTCTGAAAGTGCGGCAGGTGATTCGTGCGAGATGCTCAATTCTAAAACGTAACCAGCCAAATTCTTTGTAGCACTGATGATCGGAACCAGACATCTAAGGAGTGTCTAAACGTGTAATTCCAGAAAGCTATTACAAGATATGATAACAAATTCATTTCCCGAAACCTGAGACATTTGTTTCGCAATAGTTCGGATTGTCTCTCTTTAGTGTTCAGAAGCTTTCTTTCCAAGCCAGGAGTCGTAAGGAAAATGTGTCAAAATATGTAAAAATGTGAAACAAATTATTGATCAATTGGTTTAGGCATCTTGGGTTCAATTCCTAGGATGGCCTGGGTCTTTTCTGGGTAGTTGATATGTTCTCCCTGTGTCTGTGTGGGTTAGGGTTAGGGTTAAAGACGTTAAATTGGAGATGTTAAATTGCCTCTAGATGTGAATTGCCTCTTTTCTGTTTCACAAAAGTCTGGAGATGTTTTTTTTAAAACATTCAAAGTGAAGAGGTACATGCCAGGCAAGGCAAAAGAGTTTCCAGATGTATTTTACCACTCTTAACATGTATGGATTAAGAACATGAATGGATTTACTGGTGGCTAGAAAATGAAATGGCTAGATTTGTGCTGTAAACATTGTCTGTAGATCCCTGGTTCACCACCGCAGTAAAGACCCTGTAAATGACCCGTTTCATATCAAACCACCGTGAATGATCTCACCCTCTGAATTACCCAGAAATTCTCCTTTAATATTAGTAGATGCGAAACCCAAGATACCACCATTAGAAGCTGAATGTCAGTGAATAAAGCCAAAAGAAGCCATGTTCTGCCTAACAGGGCACAGCTTAATGGAGCATCCCACAGAGCAGAGCCACTCTTCCATTTTAGCCTCTATCAAAGCTCTATTACAGCCTGGCTCGCCCTGCCGTTCCACTAATCCTCCCCAGGTGTCACACACACACATGCACGCACACGCACGCCGCCGGATTGCTTTCCCACGCTCCCACATACCTCAAACGGACCCTCCTACTCTGTACCACCCAATCGACATGCTTCCTCGCACCTTCTTCACACTCAGGGCTTATTAGTCACAGGCCCGTTTTTTCATCTTCCCAGCTACCACCGGGCTTAAATTGCCCAAAACAATTACCTCTTACTTAAGGTGCATTATCGTAACAAGTGCTAAAGCGCTGCAGTTTGGAATGCTGCGTGTGCTCGAGGCACAGTCATAAGAAATGCAAAAAGCTTACAGTAAAGCACACTTTCACGGTGTCCCACTGCCACACCCCTTCCTACCTTTGGACAGTTTATACTGTATGTAAATCAGTGCATTTAGCTTTTTAATTTCTTTAAATGTTAGGGGACTGATAAAAATCTGAATGTTGTTGAATATCACACACATCCCAACCACTCACCCTCCCTATTGGGATTCCCCTCAGATGAACTTCATGCCGCATATAACTAAAAAAACTCCATCTGCTCTTCCAAGAAACACATAACTCTTTCCATATTAATTTGATTTAGACCGATTCTGAAGTCCGTATGAAGACTGACATTAATAAATCAGTCATAGAGGAGAAACCAGAATGGATGACAGCCACCAAAGTGTGGACAGATTGACTTCGTTTTGGAGAAATGGGCTGAACCGAGCTCTTGGCTCTTGGCCTGTCTGACATAATTTTTCAGTTTCTTCAAAACATTGTACTTTTCACTTGGTCAGGCAGAGTTCATGGGCTAAAAACACACATGCAATAAGAACTGTGCACTAAAATGTGCAAGAAAGGGCCATTTTAGACCAAAATAAACACGGATTATTTTCCGAACATCCACAAAACATGTCTTTAAATGAAAGGCATTCAAACTTTTACATATGACCATATGCTAGATATGCACTACAAAACAAGTAGAGATGAATCACCATTATACCACCATTTAAAGTGCGCCCAAAGTTTGTGATTTCAGGCACCTCTACTGTTTTAGTTGTGCCAAATGTGGAATATGTATATTGTGCATGGTGATATCGCGATGAGGGTAAATTTGCGATTTATTGTGCAGACCTAGTTAGTAGCAACTATAAGTGTCCCAGGGGAGGACAAATAAGAAACTGGAGACAGGGACATGGGCACCCAAGGCTCACTGATATATGTGGGGAGCAAAGGGTAGCCCACCTGGACTGACCCCACAGAAGAGCTACTGTAGCATAAAATGATGAAAAAGATAGAAAACAGAACAGTCAGAGTGCCCATCTTCCATGAATCAACAGAAGATGATCTTATGAATCGGTTTTCTTTAGCATCATTTGGATGGCCTGGTCTGTGTCCACCAGTCACTGGCGGTAGAGATGGAATCAGGATGAACTATGGGAAGAAGGCAAATCGGCGGAGGCAGTGTGATGCTCTGAGCAGTGCTCTGCTGGGAAACCCTGGATCCTGACATTCATGTGGATGTGACCCGTATCACCTACCAACTAAACATTGTTGCAGACCAGGTACACCATTCATGGCATCAGTTTTTCCTAATGGTAGAGGCCTCTTTCGACAGGAAAACTACAAAAAACTGTTCAGGAGTATTTGAAGGTGTTGAGCTGGCCTCCAAATTCCCCAGATCTCAATCCAGTCAATCTATGTAACAGGCTGCAAAAACTACTCTATCCAAAAACATACATACAGCGAACAGCGTCATTACATACAGCCACTTTTTTATCAGCTTCACTTAATAAACAAGTGCATTTTGTGGTTTATAATTACAGACTGTAGTCTCTGCATCCTTTGATAGGCCCCTGTGGTGTGTGTGTTAGGGCATTAACGACTCTTTTTTAGCATTAGCCGTGTTAGCTAGCGGAGCCGTTTCAGATGCAGAGTACTGTTACTGTTACTGTACTTTAACACCGACTTGCAGGTTCTGCAGGTCTCCGTGCTGTTTGTGTGTCTAGAGTGAAGTATCTTCACACATGTGTCTATGTTCTCTGCTGCTGTGTCTCTGGTCTTGTTGTGGTCTCATGTTTAGATTCCCCTCATGCCAACGGTACTGCCTCTTTTATGAAGGGACTACAATAATTAGTTAAACCAAGGAACGCGTGTCAGCGTAAGCCAATCAGAGGCAGAGATTGCATTGCGTACACAAGCGAGGGTAGAGAGAGAGGAAAAAAACACACGACTAGTTGACTTCTCTCAGGGGGTGTCTAGTTGACTTTTGTGATAGTGCCTTAGTGTGTGTGTGTGTGTGTGTGTGTGTGTCTTAGCTTGTGTTTGTATTTGCATGAGTCAGCCAAAGTTATCCAACCGGCAGTGACCTGTGTCCAGAAACGGAGCTTACACAACTTACTCATATTGCAGCATCAGATGAACCATCATCAATAACCTTACATATGCAAGATGGACCAACACGGCTGTGTGTGACCTTCAACAAACACACACGCACACACACATACACACAAACACACTTACTCTAAAATTAAACTACTATGCCAGTGTTAGATTTGAGCTTACAATGATCCACCACCGAACAATACCTGCTCACTGGTGGTGCTGTGGGGATCCAGACTGGTACGTAAAAGGGGACTAACAATGAAACTCTGCAGAGAAACAGACGTAATTGTAAACTGCAAAGTGCACCTATATGGTAACTGGAGCTGATCAAATAGACAATGAGTGTAGGTGCAAAGTAGGTTGTGTGTGAATGGTATGTGTTTTGTCTATTTTTTTTTCAACTTTACTCAAATGTCATGGTATGTTGACACCTTCACCAAGAGAACTTGTGCTTGATGAGTAGATGTTCTGATTCAGACTGTTTATTCCTTATTTAAACATTTGAAAGAGCTGTCATTATTGGGGCTCTGCATTCAGGTTGCTACAGATTTGTTTTCTCCCAGTCGGTTCCAGAATAAGCAATAAGAACAATGGTGGCCTGACTGTTGTCCAAGACGGATGAACAAGCTATTCCTACAGTCATTGAAACACCTCCCCACACAGACTTCAGTAAAGTGATCTCTCTATCTATCTCTCTGTCTCTCTCTCTCTCTCCCTCTCTTTCTCT